>JAHWFP010260582.1:27693-46735 GCA_023313725.1 Lithobius niger
GGGGGGGGGGGGAGGAGGGGGCAGAGGCCCCAAGAGCTAGTGTATTTTTAAAGAATTCGGCGTGATTCTGAAACGTTTTCCTGCAACTTAGAAATGCAATTCATTTCAAATTTTCTAAAGTCCTTTTTTTTTAAATAATGGCCTGTATGCAGTGGGTGGGTACTCCCCGCAGGGTCCCCGGGTTCTCGGACGGCCTAATCCGACACTGCACTCGATTTTTAAAAAGGCAAAATTTGCTACGTGGAACACAATTGCACGTGCTGCTGTCTTACGTTTCGTTTATTGATTTTAGTAAATCTTGGTAACGCTATTTGAGGTCGGTTCCTCTTGGTTCAGAGACCAAAGTCAGGTAGACCTTTGGTAATAAAAAGAAAGATAAAAAAAAAAAGACCACGCCGCATCTATTAACGTCACCTTTTAAAATTAATAAAAACGTACAATTAAGATAAGCGAAGTAGACTCATAAACTTTTAAGGAAGTAACTGTGAGAAATGCTCTTAGAAAACTTCTAGGCCATCGCTAATCAAAAAATAAAACTAACTTTTTTTTTTATAACTGTTGTTTTTTCTCTTCCCTGATTAGTAAATATACGCGCGCCTAAATGTATTTTGCCTTAAAGCTATAGGCTGTTATCATCAAACTGTGTGGTATAGCTCGCACGCACGAACCTTAGTAATTTACAGAGTGCGTGCTCGCTGGTAGTTTGCGTGTTGTGACGTAATCGATACTTAAGGTCGCTTCTACTTGCACTACGTTAAAAAGTGGGGCTACTTGAGAGTCAGGTTACATCATTAACTAAGCCGGTAGTAGAAGTCTAAACTTTTTTGTCGACACTAAAATCAGAGTTATTAAGACACACGCTAGTGTGTCGCCCACCAAGATTCAACGATAACATGAATGTCCGCCCTATGACGACTATTAGACACATTGGTGTTTTGAAACCAAGGCAGTTTATTGTTTTCCGGCATTTGAGGATGATATCTCCCCAAAACAAAACTTGAGGATTTCCGCCACGTTCTTCGGCCTTTGGAAGTCGTGATATCAAACACCAAGCTCTTTCACCAAGTTAATCCCACCGACTAAGACTTCAGACGTTAAATAAAATACTTGACGTTTTTTTAAATAAATAAATACACACCAACACGTTGATGAGAGTGCAGTGAATGGTAAGATAAAAACAAAGCCGGATGCACTTGCAGAAAAAACGTACTAATATTTCGACACCGTATAAATACCTATACACATTTACGATGCCTTCGTCAGAGTGAGCAAAAACAACAACTCACATTGTCAAAGGGTCACCGGGCAAACAAGCAGTTATCTGTCACCTAATATTGGTGATATCATTAGAGTAAATGGGTGGGATGACAGCACCAATATTAGGTGACAGATAACTGTTTGTTTGGTTGACCTCGTGACAGTGTGAGTTGTTTTTGCTTTTCTGATGAAGGCATCGCAAATGTCTATACGTTTTTGTATGGTGCCGAAATATTAGTACGTTTTTTCTGCAAGGTGCATCCGGTTTTGTTTTATCTTACACACAAATACAGCACACAGGTTAAATAAATACACTCAAGTAGCTGCAATATACAATGCTAAGTCAAAAATAAGGTGTTCGGACTTTACGTCCACTGACAGTTTGTCCCACGGACTCTTCAGCTCGGGCGATTCATCAGAAGAAGCAGATTTTTTCACACGCGTGGAGTTTAGTAAAATTCTACGTCTCGTTTTCTGGTGCCCATGGCTTTAGCCGGGAGCACTGCAAACCACCGCCTGTCCCTCTGGCTGGCTCATACCTGTTAACTTAGTTATTTATTTATTTTTATTTTTTACCATAATTTGGTTGAATATTAGTGACCTACAATGGCCCTTCCCTGTCCAGCTGCAAACTATAATTGCATTAAATTATTATTATTTGGTGCATAATTGAGAACGTATGAACTTGTTGCTGGATATTTCCAGTTTGCAGATTGAGAATATTATACTCCATGCGGAATTCAGTTTATTTTTATTTTTATTCTGTTTTAACTGTTTTATCACTGCACAGTTGTTACTCAATAGATTTTTAAAAATTGTACTTCGAGGTTAGTTTTGTTTTAAGACATCTTGTAAATTTGAAGCTTAGTTGTTTGATTGTTAAGTGTGAGCAATGTTTTAAAGCTGTAAAGTATCTTGAATTTTATATGCTTTGATTTCCACAAAAATTTACTGTATGTGTTTTGACAGGATGACAAATACAGACTTCTTGGAGTTTCAGGCAAATTAGTGATTTATTATGTAGTTATCGCTCACATAATTTCTAGTCTGGAGGCCAGGCAGCAAGTTGCTTTCCCTCCTTGTTGTTTGTTTGTGGCCTATAGTTCACCATACAGAAAGGTTGAACAGCTACTAAGCTCAGCTGGAGCCTGTATCCAAGGTCCGCCCCGATAGCGCATTGGTTAACATGCCTGACTAGTAAGCGTGAAGTCCCGGGTTCAAGTCCTAGTTGAGCAGTTGTCTTTTCCTTCTTTCTCAAATTAGTATATCTCGTAACCCCACAAGGCAAGTCCTTAATGTAGACTTTTTGCTTCATTGACTATAATTATTATTATTTATTATTAGTAAAAGTAGTATAGGATAGTAAAAATATTGTTTGGGAAAGAAGGTGAAAAAACAAATGAATTATATATTAAAAATTAAATTAAGTAAAATTATAGAACTACGCAAATATGTGGTGATAATAAAGAATTACTACATAAACACAGATAAAAATTATGATGAAAACAAAAGCATACGATTACGGGAAAAAAACGCAGAAATATAGAATACCGCAGTAGACCAACTTACGGATTAAGAAACAAACCCTATTACATATCAAACATTTTCAATAAATTGGTTCCCAAAATATTAAACTATCAAAGCAAAGGAATTTTGCAAAAAAAAATTAAAACGAGTTTTCGTAAATTCTTATAAAAACTAAAACTGAAGATTACAGAAGACTTAGCTGAATAGGAAATAAGTATTAAATATTAAAATACTAAAATAACTAACTACACGGTGGATTTTATTGTGGATTAATTTTATAAAAAAAAAATTCTTTTTGTGCATAATTTAGTTTTTGTGTATGTTGTGTAATTTATTATGTATTAAGTGTATCATTTATTTGTTGTATAAAATATTGTATGTATTGCAGATCTTACAAGTTTTTTTTCTTTTTTTTTTTCTTTTTACTTTTTTTCTCTGTATATTGTTGTAAATAAGTGTATTTTATATTTATTTTGTATTGCTGACTCATACAAGTTGACAACAACTTCGAGTTAAGTGAGCAATAAAATTATTATTATTATTATTATTATTATTATTATTATTAATAATTTGTATATATTACTGTAAATAATTTTTTTACTTGTTAAAACTGCACATACAGTCTCTCTAAACCATGAGCAATGGCTGTTTGCCGTGACGTCACCATGAGTTAGCCACCATGAGTTAGCAAGTTTGGCCGTCTGATTGGACTAGCCTAGTCACGTGATATGCACGTCACAGCAAACAGCCATGGCGTTTGGTATAGAGACTCGTGCAACCATGACGTAACAGCAGCAGCAGCAGCAATAAATTATTATTATTATTATTATTATAAATATAGGCTTAACCACACAAGTAAGGCCTAATTCTATTCGTAAGCGTGTGGTTGGAATACACCACATATTAAAGAACATACGTTCTCGGTTATTTTGAGCATCCTGCTTGAAATAGCGTTTGTCACATTTCCATTGAATGTTGCAAAACGGAGTCAAGCAGGAAAGCCATCAGGGAGGAATGTCCTATAATCTCCCATTTCCCTGTCCAACACTTGCTCGAAGCAAAAAAAGTTCCCTTTTCTAATTTTTTTTCCCTTTTATCTTTGCAGGTCGTTCCACAGTTGAACCAGGTTCTTTCGAGATCCCAGTTTGGGTCGGAGGTCTACAGAAGTGGGTGACCGGAGTTAATCGCAGGACTACTTGCGATGACGTCGTCAGAGCTCTACTTGCGGCGTCAGGCAAAGGTAAGTATTTAACAGAATACTAGCGGAGTCGCTCGCTTTGCTCGCTCATTCCGCCACTTCTTGCTGCGCTTGAGGAGAAGATTTCTTGTTGCAACTCGTATGGTGCTGACAGACACTCCCAGCAAAAATTACCAAACAAATGTTCAAGGAAGTGATCTGAATAATGTGCGCGTTTTTCTTAGTGCATTAGTTCATAATCCAAATGATAAACAAAACTAAAAATGGTCAAATAAGTTCAATGTAGCAGTAGTGTTTCACGTGTTTTCTTTTATCCAACGTAGACAGTCGGTCATTTCCACTACTGAATAAATATTTATCCTACAACTTGCTAAAAGTGTTTAAGAACAAGGGCTGTTTCTGATGACAAACGCTGATTTTCGTTCGCTTCGCTCACTCAATCAGCGCAACCTCAAAATCGTGACCACCAGCACAGCCGATCTCCATGAACCACACATCAACAGAAAACGCCACGGTTTAAGCGTAAGTTAGGCCTACACAAGACACTAACTCTTTCCCAAAGGCTGCTCATGTTTTACCACAAATAAAGAGGGCAGCGGCTAACGCTCATTCGGCTGATGATCAGTGCAGTACGTGTTTTTCGTAAGGTTTCAGTTCGTAAACAAACGGAACGGAACGGAACTTTCGGTGAATTTATTTGATGTGATGTAATAATGTGATGTAGACAGCTTACTACAGCAGCACCCATTGTTGTCAGTACTGGTCATGTTGGTCACTATTGCCAATATTAGTCACTATTGGTCACACTAGTCGCTAGTGTCATGATAAACATGGCCACTCTTATTACTATAATAGACCAATATTATGGCTATTTGTAATATTAGTCACTATTGTCATGATACATGGGTAGCTATTGTCACTGTTGATCATAACTAATCTCTGCTGCAACTACTGGCACTGGTAGTCGTAGTGTTGCACTTAAATACAACTAGATTACAAGATTCAACTTATTGCTCAATCTAAGTCCAGTCACCACTACAACGATAGAAGTAGTAGAAACATCACATATTAGGCACTAGTGACAGTTTTATCCCTGCACTAATCAAAGTAATCCAGGAGTCCCAACTGGCTAGGTTTGACCCCATCATCAACTGAAGATCTAAACTAAAATCGGGGTCAACCGTGGACCAACGCGAACAGAGCTCAAGGACTAATCACGGACTACTTACGAATTCAGATATTCCTCCGCTTTGTTTACGTCTTCTTGGCTTAGCTTAGGCTAGCGGCCAAATGAAAGGGAAAGCAACTTGCTATATTTTTAGACTCGAATAATGTTGTTTTTTATCATTGGTGATAATAAATCCGGAAGGGTCCGCCGCCGCGCGGGCCCCCCCCGGGCCCCCACGCCTGCACTTTGATTTTTAAGTGTTTAATTAGTTTATTAAAACTTTAAAAGCAAGGAAATTGGACTTTTGAGCGATTCTGGTAGCAAGAACTTACAATCGTTTTAGGTTCGGATTAATTTTTTTTACAGGCTGTTAATAACCGGGATGAGCAACGGAGGGGGAGGGCTTTGGTTTCAACATTTTACGTATTTTTTACGTTGGTTTCGTCCTTTTTTTTTGTTTGGTTTTTCTCTTTTATTTTGCTTTCGTTCATTGTTATAATCTGCGCTATACAAATAAGAACGAAAGCAAAATAAAAGGGAATGAAAGCCAAAAAAAAAAAAAAAAGAGGACGAAAACAAAAAAAAAAAAACTGTTAGTTTATTAAGACCTTAATTAAAAAAAAAAAGGAAAGTGGTCTCTTTAGTGAATCTGGAGGCAACAATTTACAATCATTTTGGAATCAGATTAGGCTATTTTTTGTTATAACAGGTGGTTAATAATGAAGGAGGGGAAGTAGGGAGGGGGTGTTGGGTTTTGGTTTTTAATATTTTATTAGTTTATTGAAAACAAAAAAAACAAGGAACTTGGTCTCTTTCCTGAATTTGGTGGCCCTGAAAAGGGCCGTTTTTTCAGCAGACGGTAATGAATGTGTTTATTCAGCAATATCTTCAATTCCACTCAAAGCAGAGTCACTTTCTTCTTCCATACTTGAATCTTAGTCACTTGATCCATTAACGGTAAATTGAATTTTCTCAACAATAATATCAGACAAGCAGTCTGATTTCCACATCAGCTCTTCGTCTTTCTTCACGTGGTTGACGCAGTTGGTCCATTTTTCAGCAGTTGCTTCGTCATGGTAGTCCCCTGTTCCTTATTTTGCTGCAAATACAAGCTCAGCACCAGGCACAAAACCATCTTCGTTTCCTGCATGTAGTACTATTAAACGACCACCCTTTTCCACTCGGTGCCTTTAAACCTGTCGTTAATCATTCTAAAAACGCTTGCTTGCTAATTTTTACAGTTGAATCTTGCCATACTTTTGATATGGTGTCGCCAGCATTCACCGAAGTTTCATCCAGAAAATAAATTGTTCGTTTTGAATCTCGATGTTGTCTAATTGCCCGTAGATACCGTCTGCGCCACAACACGATGTCATCCCGTTCAATAAGTAACGAATTTCGGTTGCGTTTGCGAAACACAAAATTTAAATCTTTCAACATGCCTCTCATGGACGGCATTCCAAAATTTGGTAGGCTATCATCAGCATTCACTGCTTCTCTTACTTTCTTAACTGTGGGAATTTCGTTGTTCAAAAAAAAAATTGTGCACCTTTCTTCGGATTGCTGACTGCGTGAAGTCGTCGTAAATTTTCAGCCGCGATCGTTTACCGACGGAGCCAGGACGCCTTTTCCCGGGAGTTGTCAAGCGGCCCGCACTTGAACGGAACTCGGCCTTTATACTGAAGATGGAAGTCTTCGAAATTCCAGTTAATTCTGCTGTTTCAGCTACAATGGTCTTCACGCTTTTAAGTGGATCCTTTTGCCGAAGTTTGCTGTACACATTCAAAACCGTCTGTTTCTGAGAGCTTGTCAAAGCCTTTCCTGCAGCCTGGCGCTTGAAAAACGTGACCGGAGAGGAAGCAGCCATCTTGATTTTGGTCGATTGGCGGAGAAAAACGCAATATTTTGGCTTTTAATAAACTGCAGTGTACGAGTAATTTGTGTCGCTGTAATCAGGCTTACTAATCCACATTATTCATATGAAAGTTTGCTTTGGGCGATTAGCTATTAATAACTAATATAATAACGTTTTTACATGCGCACTATTTCTCTTTGGTGCAGGGGTCAAGCATCGCGTGGTAGTGATTCGGCCACCTACCTATTCGCGTTGGTCCACGCTTGACCCCGATTTTAGTTTAGTGCCAGACTCGCCGTATTTATACACGTCTGAAGAATAGTCCCGCCAAAGAGTTGCGCAACAGTAACAGGCCATGAGCACAAAGCGGTTCCAACTGGTTAAGCTCTTGGGCGTACTCCGTGCTTAGCAATCGGTGATCCATAGCTGCATGTAACAGCAAGGTGCACCACAGAGTGTTGGCTTCATGGTGTCGGTTTTATTCAGCCTGTTACATCTTGCTTCCCTGGCTTAAGAGGGCGAGACCTACCTTTTATGATGCTCACCATTGCGTAACCTGCAGTGGGATCAAAAATTAAATTAAACACATTTAATCTCGTTGTTTCTTAAAAATTATAGAATTTCATGACAGGCCGTGTACAAAAAGTGATCCAACTATTAAGCCGTGGAGCGTGCTCCGTGCCAAGCAACTGGCGCTCTGTCGCTGCACGTAATAGCAAGGGGCATCGCGAAGTGTTGGCATTGTGGTGCCCGGTATTACATGTAACAGCCCGTTACATCCCCCCTCCCCTAAGTTTTTGGTCAATTGAGCGGCGGCCAACCTTATGATACTCACCATCGCCTAACTTGCAATGGGATAACAAATTTAATTAGGCACATTTATTAAGTGTTTTGTTAATAAATAAGCAGAGTTTCACGAGATTTAACATTCTGCCTATCTCTGTATAAACTCCTTACTATGGGCTAGGAACAAAAAAAAAAGGAATTCTTTGATTTTTCGTAAAACAAACACCTTCCTTTGGACCCTTAGTGTGGATCGGGCATTAAAAGCTAAAACAAAATATTCGCATTCTTCTTCTGCTTTTGGCTGAGACTTTCCAATAGACAAAAGTCATTTTGGGTCATTTGCATGCGGAACATCATTGCAGTCATCAAAGTTCAAAGTAACACAACAGTTTAGAGTTCAGGATAATATAACCTGGTTACACCCCTCTGGTTACATTACAATTTCCGATGAGCACTAGTCCTTGATCTTTCATGCTTTCACTGACCATTTTAACCCACTAACCCAACTTGATCCACAGACCAAAATCGACCCATTTTGACCCAATTGGACTTAATTTCACCCATTGACCCAACGTAACCGACTGAACCGTTCTGTCCCACTGACTGAAACTCTCATACTGACGCTTGTTAAATTTCATGTACGCGTATACTGACATGAAACAAGTAAGTATACACGATCGCAAACAACACAGTATTCGACTGATCCTTGTTCGATGGATTAGAACATTCAATACGGCATAACTTGCATCTTTGTCCGTATATGTCCATCAGCCTAATGTGAAATAAAAAAATAAAAAAAAAATAGGAACTGTTTCATGTAGACTTCACGTTTGGTGTTTGGCAGTATATTTTCTGCTCGGGTATTTCTAAAACTAGACGTTCAAAACGTCAGTGGCTTAATTTCGTCAGTGTGTCATTTTGGGTCTGTTAAGTGGGTCAAATTGAGTAATGCATCCCTAATTTTGACCCTCAACTTAATGACCCACTTTGCCAGTAGGTCAAAGTGGGTCGTTAGGTCGAGGGTCAAATTTAGGGATGCTCCGAATATTCGGTCATATTCGGTTTCGCCCAAATTTCAAGTATTCGGCCAAATGTTGATTTTGGCCAAAAACGATGATCGGTATTCGACCGAATGTTATTCTGTATTCGACCGAATATTGTTAAGATTTGTTGATATTCAGCCGAATAAGTTTTTAGTATAAATTTATGCAATTTTGTGAGTGTTAGAACGGTTAGCGAAGCAATTTGTGTTTGGTTCGTGAGGAATCGTCGATTATCGTTCCTAAAAGAAGGAAAAATTATGAGTAATTGCCTTTTTTCAAGGACGAATACGAAACTGTAGATTTTATGAGGGGGGTAAGTTTTTCAAAAATCGAAAATGTGCGTTGTATGCTTTTACTTCCCTTTCAAGGTTAATCATCTGGAAACTTGGTCAACTAATGTGTCTACCCATAATCAGCATGGTCACATATTTTATTCAATATCATATGTTTATTATTCGGTAGAGAATTCAGTCAAGTATTCTGCCAAAATAATTCAATATGTGGTCTATTTTTTTATTTATTTTTTAAAATTTTTGAACCTCAAGTCAACCGAAGCAATTTAATCCTCGTGCGGCTGAACCGGCTCAATTTTGAACATTACCAGACTTTTTTGAGAAGAAGAAATATCTGCAGCACCCAACCCGGGTATGTGAACCGGAAAACCTCCGATCATCGTAGGGGCAGAAAGATTGCCCAGAATTGGCCAGAAGAGTTCCCATAGATGCTGAAGGAGCATTTTTCAGCATTTTTCGAATAATTCGGTATTCGGCCGAATACGTAATTTTTCGGTGCCGAATATTCGGTATTCGCCACTTTAACTGACTATTCGGTTGTAAATTCGGTATTCGTTATTCAATAGGTTAAGTGTTCAATTGCATATTCGGTAAATTTCATATTCAGTGCTTCCCTAGTCACAATTTGATCTCCTGTCCTGTTGCTGGGAGACCAAGCCCTAATCGCTGTGCTGTCCTTTGCACGATCTCGGATTAGTTACTGAGATTAACGCTAGGAGATACACCCTGGTATTCGAGGAATTGAAGGGCTTGCCTGTTGTTGGTCGGCGAGCCTACATTATCTGGATGCCATGGATGGTGATATCGTTAAAACATGATGGGTGACACACTGACATTTGTCTTGAAAGAGTGAACTCTACGTGAGTAGACACCATATGAATAAAATAGTTACCACATTTTTTCTTTTCATACACGCAGAAATAGTAAAAACACCCGAAATTACGTCACCCGTCTTAGCATGTAGGAAAAGCATAAATCATGTTCGTTTTAATGGAGCTTGTTTTCTGCAACACCCAAATTGAACCCTTATTGTCAGATGTTTAACGTATTATTGCCATAAATTGGCTCCTCGGCAAAGTCGATAAAAAAAACAACAGAAAAACAACAGAGGACCAAATACTGACCCTTGTGGTACCCCTCAGAATGGCACTGGACTGCCTCAATTTCTATTCAGACAATAATTACTAAGTGTTTGTAATCATTCAAAAGTCACAATTACAGAATTTTTTTCTGTGCAAGTTAGCACTAAAAAATAACAATTGTATTTTAATTACTAAAGTGCTCTTTAGCTTTCTGTTTTTAACAATTGTAAAGCATTAGCTGTTGTGAAAATTACTAACCTGATAGACAAAATGCCTAAATTTAACCATGAACTTACTACTATTAACTACTTAACTCCGACTTAAACTTGTACTTTTGAACTGAATTTCTGTACCAAATATGTTGTTTTGACTTTTTATTCTTTTTTATTACAATTTTTAGGAACAAACACCAGCGTCGAGGATCGTCGATCGAACTATGGTCTCGTCGAACGCTGGCGCAAGATGGAGCGAACGTTGGAGGGTCGTTCTCGTGTGCTGCGGGTGTGGAGGGCGTGGGGTGACGAGGCCCCAGACGTCAAACTCACCCTTCGCAAGATTGCCCCCAACACACCCAAATCCGTCAAGACAGTACAACACCAACGCCCACACCCCTGGAGGCCGAGGGATAAGACGAGAACGGTACACCCCCGCAGATTGCTCAGGGATAATCCCGGGGATGAAGAGGATTTGGACGGCAGGATCACGGATACGATGGACAGACTCATGCAGGTGAGGAGGTTAACCAAAAAAAAGTATTGATATGCATATGGGGAGATACGGATATAGAGAATTACTGAGAGGAGCTTGATGATATCGAAAACGAGTTAAAATACCGACCATGAATACAAAGAATGCTTGTCATAAAGAATCTTGAACTCTCATTGGGAGCATGAACAAAAGTTGCAGGTAAGGTATGCCCACCATTGATTGCTCTGGAGGAGAAACTGGAATTACCTGTTGGAGGGAGAATTCTTGGTTTTCTGAGTTTTGTGACCCCTCAGGTTAGTGTTTCACTGGATTCGAAAAGACGAGTGACTGGAAGGCCGACTTTACTTCATCTTGTTTTGATAAGTCTCATGTGCCAGGGAGTTTAGTGATTACCTAAGTACAGGGCAACGGTGAATTCGTTTGCGAGACGTTCATTTCATTTGCAAGATGTAGGAGACTCCATTTTGTAACTAGCGGTCTTGCAGAGCAATGTTACTACAGGTCGTCGTTACTTAGCTAAATTCAGTGTTTGCACAGAGTTGCACCGTGATTAGTCATTGTACTGGGAATTTCGGCGATTCCTTTGAGTATGGGGCGACATGGTGCAATTTATCGGCCCGCAGCCAAGGGAAGGGGAATGGACCAACTTCAGGGAACATTTTCGGATATTAGAAATATAATGCACCATCATTCAGAACAAATTTTTAGGAACTGGTACGATTTTAGTAGTAATAAAATGTACTGAACGTTAACTATAACGCGAAGGGCTAAGGCTAAGGCTTCAGCTGGGAACAGATCAAACTGCCGAGTGTGCTGCACCCGCCAGCACCCACCAATACCCACCAGCACACTATCGATACTCAGTCTTGGGGTTCAGCTTTTGTGGGCAGCATTCACACCAGTAACTGCGGGAGTATTATTTCAACAAGACCAATACAGCCAGTGTCTACCTTGATGCAATGGATTCCTGGTCAACCCTAGAGCCAGTGGAATAACTAGAGATCAAGTTTGCAAAGGAAATTATTGTGTCAGAGGACGTTATTGTGTCTGACACCTTGTAGCACAGCAGACGTGGACTGAAGAAATGAAATTGCCCAGCATCGAGAAAATGAATGAGCCACTGTAATAACCATACACATGATAACCATGCACAACTCATGGTTCTATTGATTATTCAACTGTGGCACTGAGTTGACACATTGATTGGCAGTTGAGCGTAACAAAGTTCAAGAATATTTACATAAATACATACGGATTTAGATGTAGAGTTATGGAGAAGAATAGAGATTGAATATGTGGTTTTTAAAACCCCATAATCACTTTGATGTAATAGAAGCAGATAGGCACTAGTTCAATCTGGATGTTCATGGCACCCACCAACCAAACTGCCGCCCCAACAAAAAAAGAGAAGTGGGCGTCGAAGCAAGACAAACATGAGCTGGGAGAACATTTTAGAAATTTATGATTCTATCAGTCAAAAAATTGTGTAGTATCAAGACGAGAAGTAGAACCCTTTGTGGATTTAATTTATCTGACGATGAGGTGAAAATAACCACGAAACTTCGTGCTGTTCGTATGTTTGTGCATGCTTGTCTTGTATATTCTTAGGCCTATATCATTATAGTGCTTCTTTACTTCAAAAGTAAGATTGACTGCACGGTGAATTCAGTAATTCATGACTCGCGATCTGCTCAAGTTTTCAGTATTTACGTCCAAAAGGCAACGGAAATGGGTTTGCAACTTCTGTGAATTAGTATTAATTCATACTAACCCCTTTGGCTATTCGAGTTGTAAACTATAAATATTATTGTGCACAATACCAATTGCCTTTTCATTACAACCATAGTTTGTGCAGCATAAACTGATCGTACTTTAAACATGCGTTTCAAAACTACTCTTTCTTGTTATTTTTTTGGTTTTGAATATGTATTTTTTTTTCTTAATAGGTGATCGTGGTACAGGGTGAAACCATCCAAGCCCAACTGCGCCGTCTACGTGAACAGGAACACCAAATCGAGCGTTTCGAGCATCACCGCCACAGACAGCGGGTCCAACAAATCGGCTCGAACTACCTGCTCGATTCGTACCTCCGGCCTCCGCCGGATGTCACTGGGGAAGAAGATGGCGACGACGCCATCTCGGAAGCGGCTACAACGACGACGGTCGCGTCGATACCGGATCCGGAAACGACAGCTGCCTGTGCACGCGTGTACGAAGCTCTGCTCGAGATATGTACGAAACTAGAACGAGAAGAGGAAAAATTGGTGTCTCTGTCGCGCCTCCTGGCTCTGGAACAGACTCGGGAGGGTGTGGTCGAGGGCGAAGATGAGGCAGGAGTGGAAGAGTTGAAATCAGTGAGGGACGATGTGGAGCAACTTTCAGTTCTAAATTCTAAGCTCGCCCTCGAGATCGCCCAGAACGAGAGGCGACTTCACGAGTCTCACGCCCTTTTGGCGGATAAACGGGATGAAGCAAGTCGTTTGGTTGAAGAGGAAGGGCGTGTTGACGCCCAGACTTATCGCCTGCGGGCGAGACTGCATGGTCTAGAACAGCAACAGCAGCAACAGCAGTTGCAAGTCGAGGAGAAGGTCGAAGAACCAGAGATTGTGAGTGGGAACATAAGTGTGGACAAAGGTGACCAGCAAGACACTGACTCTAATTCCGACACAGGTTTAAGTTCCCTACATAGCAGTGAGGATGGTGGTTATGGACTAAACACTCTGGTCTAATGCAGAAGAAAGTTGTATCGTGTTGAAAAATAAGTTCAGGCCGGTTGAAAAGTTATTGGTTGCAGTTTCTAGAAAGCTATTCCCAAGAGTAAGTGTATGCTGGTAATGTCGCGAACCTCGCTAAATTCTACCACATGTGGTAAACTTTATGCTTTCAAGATATTGAGTATTTTTGAGTCATCGTAAAGGGTTTCCTTGTTTATAGTGCAGGAGTGTTACGCTTCTAACAAAGTGGCTGAAATTTGAGCCTACACAGGGTGTTAGTGTGGTAACGAGTGCAAAATTGGTCTATAACAAGGTCATTGACTACAGTTTTGTCAATCGCAGCACTTCAGATATCTGCCAGTGGTGTTCAGGACATCATGCTTTAGGAGTCACTCTAGGCAATGTGATATAGGGTCCTACCATTGCTTTCAGCTAAGTCATCCAACTCAACCATTACACGTGGCCTTGAATTTGTAGCATTTTATAGGCATGTGTGATCTGCAGGGAAACTCAATGAGTACTGCCTACCAGCAAGAGAAACAACAAGGGACCAAGTACTGACTCTTGTGGTACCCCTCCATGCATCACTGAACTGCTTTAATTTCCATTCCGATACTAATTACAAAAATGTATTGTAGAAAATGTTTCAATTTTCACAATGACGTAATTTTTTCCATACATGGCAACAGTAAACAAGTAACGATTGTAAATCAAACGCTTGTGAAAATAACTCGGTTGATAGTCAAAACGTCTAAAGCAAAACTGAGCCATGCATTTACTACAAATAATTACTTAACACCAACTCAAACTTAAGCCTAATATCTGTACCAAATATGTTGTTGTGTGTGTAGGAAGGCATTTGGTCAATTGGTCTCTAACCTAAACCTTGTTGAGTATGAGTAAGCTTCAAGAAGAATGTGGAGTGGAGCTTCGTGTGTGGAACTAAGCTTAGCACTAAGACATTACTGTTGATTTAAAATGCTATGTCCAGCTCAAAGTAGTACTACCCAAAAATGTTTTTATGGCGAGTGTGCCCCCTTACCTCCATGTCTAAGATGTACGTTGTTTTAAACGCAAATCTTAAAACAAAAGTTGATATCGTACCCAACAACATTTTTAATGTCTCCCTCATTTCGTATGAACTCAAAAGCACTTTTGCTTGACAAACACCTTTGAAACACTGTCCAGTTTGCACACGAATTTCTGTGCATTAAAGGTCCCCAAATTGTCCCCAAAAGGACGAGTTTGGATAAGTTTGGCGTGGTGGTTTATGAGGCAAAGTTAACTCTTTCTAGTATAAAAATTGGCCGCATTCGGCACTGTAACCCACCCATGCTGAGAGAAAATCTTAAAACAGGACACATTCAGTGCTGTAATCCGTTTATGCTGAAGCAACATGTAAAAACAGGACACATTCAGTGCTGTAATGCTGAAGCAACATGTAAGAACAGGACACATTCAGTGCTGTAAGGCTGAAGCAACATGTAAGAACAGGACACATTCAGTGCTGCAATGCTGAAGCAACATGTAAAAACAGGACACGTTCAGTGCTGTAATGCTGAAGCAACATGTAAGAACAGGACACATTCGTGCTGTAATGCTGAAGCAACATGTAAGAACAGGGCACATTCAGTGCTGTAATGCTGAAGCAACATAAGAACAGGACACATTCAGTGCTGTAATCCGTTTCAGCTGAATTAAACTCCAAAACAGGCTGCATTTTGGCGATGTAATCCATTTATGCTGAAAAAAAATCTTAAAACAGGCTGCGTTCAGCGCTGTAATCCATTTTACATGAAACAAAACTTGAAAACATGCCTCAGTCAGCGCTGTAAACCAGGTATGCTCGGGTCGCATTCGGTGCACTTATCCATTTATGCTGAAACAAAATATTAGAACAGGCCCCATTTGCCAGCTATGCTAAGGCTCATTCGGTACTGTAATCCGTTTATGATGGAACAAAATCTCGATGAAGGAAAATCTAAAAACAGGCCGCATTCAGTGCTGTAATACGATTAACCTGAAACATTCAAAAACAGGCCACGTTTACTAATGCTGTAATCCGTTCATGCTGAAACAAAATCTTAAAACAGGCCGCATACAACGTTGCTATGCTGAAAAAAAATTTTGAAAAAGAACAACACTCTTCGTTTATAATAGACGTCTTTACACTCTTCGTTTGTAATCGAAGTCTTTATACTACTTCTTTTTTACGTAGTTAAAATGGCGTACATCTTACAACTGGCTGGAGAAGGCACATTTCTGTTAAATCCTGTTAATATTTTGTATTGTAGAGAGGCTTGTGGCTGACCCTAATCATTACAGCCAAATATGTGAAAGTATATACTTTAGGCACGTATATGTACTGTACATATGTAATTTTCTTTTCTTGTTTGTGAAGAAATTCACTTCTATTAATGCATCATGTGATACATTACCTATTTAAAATGCAGAATGGCCTATTTTTAATTAATTGCCCAGCTGTATCTGAGACGGGTTGAGTGATGCAAATTTTTTTAATATATTATGCAATTTTTTACGATTATTATTATATAGTATGATTTTATGATTATATTATGTCCTACCTCCAAAATAAAAGATTTTAATATAAGCCTTCATAAACTTTAAGCATTACTTAAAACATAACTTACTGTGTGTGTGCATTTTTTTAAATTTCCCCGTTGCTTTTTCTTGTAACTCTTGCAGTGGTGAAAAATGATGAAAAAAATAAGAGCGTGCCTAAAAGTAGTTTTTTTACCGATATGATCCGATGCCGATTGACGTTGACTCGCCAAGGTATTTTACTGATGCCGAAAGACAAATACGTAAAGCATAACTCTTGAAACGGTTTGTCCCGTCTACCTTGGACGTCATCAAAAACACGGAATCAGTCAACCATAAAGCAGTGACACGACGTAGTATTATTGTATATAACTCTATGCTGGAGCCTTAATGGGTTAGCTGCAAGGGGCACTGCAGAGAGAAACAGAAGGGCGTCATACTGAAGCCGATGCTGTGAAGAGTGATTTCTTAGATCTAAAACGCGCGATTGTTGTTGTTGGAGAAAACAACGTTATTTTAAGCCTAAGAAATTCGCTCTTCCGTTGTTTTTCCTTCCATTTTTATGTAGTGCACCTTGTAGTTATGCCCTCCAAAACCCATACTGGTGCCAACATGGCGGCAAATGTCACTGCTCTATACTTAATCCGGTGAACGCCCGTCTGGCCAAATCCCGTTTTGCCAAATAAAAAGCAGATTAACAGCTTTACCCTCAGGGGCCAATCCCGTTTCGCTAAAACGAATTTTACAACAGTTCTACATACACGAAATTTAGTACCTTACTTCCATGTAATGGGGCTTTAAAAGGCAAACATTTAAGAGACAAGGAGTGGTAGAACAAGACCAATTGATTTATTAGAGTTTTTACTGGTAATACAGACGGAAAACGTGTACTTTAAGTATTGTTTGGAATGCTTGGTCGTCACTACGTCAATGCCAAGGTTCAATTTTAAGAATAGTTAGGTATACACGTGATGTGGTTACCGTTTCCCAAACGGGAATTCCCGTTTTGCAGAATCCCGTTTCGTAGAATCAAAGTATTGCTAAAAAATGTAACATTGCAGAAGTTAAAGAGGCATGCCTAATTGGAATTAATTTGTGATTAGCTGCGGTTTCTGATGTTATGTGTTTAGCCGCAGCGAGCACGACAGCGCAAGCGAGGCTCGTACTTTGAAACAAATTATTCTGCAAACCGGGATTCTGCAAAACGGGTGTTTGTCTAAAAATGTCTGACCATTATCATGTTATAAATGTTCGTGTTTAAATGTTTTAAATTTTTCGTGTGCTTAAAATTTCGTGAACGGTATTTGGGGAAACGGGATTGGCCCCTGAGGCAAAAGCTGTTAATCTGCTTTCTTTATGACGAAAAGTGGCAAAACGGGAGTTGGCGAAGCAGGACGTAACCCTTTATCCAAACCGTTATCACGCACCAACTCCCGGCTCAACACCACTAAATTATGTGAAGGCAAACCCAGCAGTGCCACATAAAAATACAAACAACGTTTCGAAAATTATCAATGTTCGTCATCAGGTTTGCAATAAAATTAAAGCATGGCAAAAGCCACTAAGTCAACCTGTATTAAAAGCATAAAACAGACATTTAAAAGGGATAAAAACCACCAATTTTTACCCTCAAAAGAGGCAGAAATGGCAGCCGAAAAGCAACGACCCACCTGCTCCGTTGGGAAACAAAGTCGTGAGGCAAGGTGTATGCATTAGAACACGAATTAATCTTGAAACGCTTGTCATCTGTACACGTACGCCACCTGTACATAACCACTTACTGCCAGATATTAAATTTCTAAAAGAATATTTTCCTGTAATTAAAACACTTAATTTCGACTCTTTTGCCAGGCATATTGTGAAACCCCCATAATGAATGAATCGCACCTTTGAAACACGTGACCCTGATTTGCATACACCTTGCCTTGCGACGTGGTATCCTAACGGAGCAGGTGGGTCGTTGCTTTTCGGCTGCCATTTCTGCCTCTTTTGAGATGAGAAATTGGTGGTTTTTATCCGTTTTAAATGACTGTTTTATGCTTTTAATGTAGGATGACTTAGTGGCTTTTGCCATGCTTTAATTTTATTGCTAACCTGATGACGAAAATTGAAAATTTTCGAAACGTTGTTTGTATTTTTATTTAGCACTGCTTGGTTTGCCTTCACAGTCTAGCTGTAGCGATATTGTTAATCTTTACAGCTTGTTTCCAGGTGCGCGAGGAGGTACCAAATTTTCACTCAATGATTAAGGAATTCGTGGCTTGTTTGTTTCGTTAAAAGAAATGGCGTTGTGCGCGTTCCTTCGCTTGTTGCAAGCATGTGCCAGACTCGACTAGAGAGCGCTACATGTAGCCATCAGACTTTCAGTTGGTGATACTGCCACTTTAAGTGTATTACAGGCTCTAGGTCTACTTATAATAGTTATAGCAAATTTGTTAAAAGCACTTCGGCGCCAAAGATATTCAGGATCGAAGTCTTCACGCGGGCGGGTGGTGAGAGGTGGATAGGATACTGCGTGGTTCGGGCGACATCTACGACAACGCAGAATACCAAATTCACCAACGCAAGGCCAGCCAATATAAGGCATGCTGTTCGCCTCTGCAGGTTAAGAATGTGTGACAACAAACATGGCAGTGTGAAAACCTGGCTTCCTCCTAGCTAATGTATATAATAATTAAAACCAAACATTGGCGTGCACGGGGTGGGGGCATTGCCCCTGCCCTTTTTGGGAAGATGCCCTTTTTTGCCCTTTTTGCAGAAAAAACATGCCATATTTTGCTTTTTTGAAGAAAAACATGCCATTTTTGCTTTTTTGAAGAAAAAACATGCCATATTTTGCTTTTTTGAAG
>JAHWFP010260583.1:0-14889 GCA_023313725.1 Lithobius niger
AGAATCGAGACTCTTATAGACAGGGATAATCCAGAATCGAGACTCTTCGGATAATCCAGAATCGAGACTCATATACAGGGATAATCTAGAATCGAGACTCTTATATACAGGGATAATCCATATCTCGAGGTATGATGCTCCCCCCAGCCGACGCTATGGCGCCAGGAGGGCGGCCAATTTGCTAGGTAATTCCAATCGGAAATTCCGAGGGTCTATTACACGCCACAATCGACATGAGTACGAAGCATCACAGGGCCCTTCTATTCCAAAAAATGCCAGGGGAAACTGTGGTCACATTTGAACCCGGGACCTCTGGCACGTGAAATAGTTGTGCTAACCATCAGGCCATCTTGCCCCCAGGACAGTCCATGCCATTGAAAATCCATAATACAGGGATTCAGGGATAATACAGTGATAATAGAAACAATCCACACAAAAAAAAAAACACTCGAAAAGAGCGTATGTCTAGACAGCCATCACTTTTCACGTTACAGACGCCATCAGTTTTGCATACATCTTGCAAGCATTGTCCTATAAGGAGCCGGACACCTTCCTCCGCAAGTCCAAGTCACCTGATAATGCGGATGGTGGCAGAGGCAATGCTGCGCAACTAAGCCAGTAATGTGTTGCGGGGTTGCCAACTGGTCATGAACACGTACCGTTTTCTTGACCACATTAGGTACACGTCGTCTAAACATGCAAGCTCCACAGGAAGGACTAAACTCACGAGATCTTCACCTTGGAAGAGAAGACTTACTATTTGTTATATAAACTTTCTTTGATGCTTTGATATCTGTGATACATGATTGGAATTTGTTCAAACCTTAGAACTGAGATAATCAGTAATGACGGCAGGCAACAGTAAAAACCTTGACATTGACAAAACTAGATAAAGACTGTAAATAATGACTTTTCATCCGTGCTTGAAAGCCACGAATTTACAACGTGAGTGGCAAATTTTCTGCTTGTTGCAATGACACAATAATTTAGGATCATGTTCACCAGTTTTGAAACTATGTACAAGTGATGGGATTATCATTTTTGAAAGTATCCTTGGTGTATCTGCAGGTAGTCTGAAGTACTAGTACGTGTCATGTATCAGGGCAGGTATAACATTATTTCTGTGGTGTCGTCATAGAGGCACCACAATGGTAGCCCTTTAAGTCCCAATGTTAACCCATTCATAGCTTAATATACCTCCATAGTTAGTCTATCCATACAATGTTGTTGCCATACCCATATCACATGACATTTCATGTAACATACCTTATATAAAGGCTGTACTCTGTTAATAAAGCTATCCTTCAAGTGTTAGCCTACAACACTGTGTTCCTAGTTCTTACCATGCCTTAGTGAACCCACTATACCACGTGCAATGGCTGTTTGCTGTGACGTGCACATCACGTGATTGGGCTAGTCCAGTCAGATGGCCAAACAGCCGTTGTTCTCGTTCGTCATTGGCTAACTCATGGTGACGTCACAGCAAACAGCCATTGCGCATGGTATAGTGTATGATTGCCACCCTCATACATCACAATTTCCTTACAGACTTCTTGTTAAATAGGGATGAAAGACAGCAAGGTATATCTTCATGAGGGTTTGTTCACCCATCGATGGAGTTCCAAAGACCTTGGAATCATTCCACCAAGTTTTTTTTTTTTTTTTTGCACAGCGATTCAATGTGCGTTTTCCATCAGCGGTGGAACAATTCCCAAGTTTTCAGCAGACCGATTCAGTTGGCGTTTTCATGACACTTTCTATTTTAAGAACGTCAAAACACCCTTTTTCTTGAACGACAAAACAGGGACACGATTTATAGTTGAGCAAGCATTTAGTTTTATCAAGAATTTGTAGGGTTGGGGAGGAGAATTTGTAACTCTAAAAATCCGCTATTGAAACGTGTTTGCATTCATTCCTATAGTTCCATCCGAATTTTCAGAGGGCGCCACGTGTTCCATCTCGTAATTTTTGCTCATTTTTCAGCCCAAATCTAAAGTAAACTAAATTACAACTAAGCTAAACTGAATAATAATTAAATACAAGCCTAGTTTCGTTTAGTTTAGTTTAATTTTAGGCTGAAAACTGAGTAGAAATTCCCACATAAAGCTCATGGCGCCCACTATAAACTTAGACGGAACTAATAGGAATGAATCTAAGACGTTTCAGTAGGGGGTCTCGTAAAAATTCTCCTCCCCAATCCTTGAAATTCTTGGTTTTATTGTATTTGACGTTTTGAACACTTGTGTTGTTTCTGTTACTGAGCAAGAAATCAAAACTTGTCTTTTCTGCATTCAGTGTTAATAGATTATTTTTACACCATTTTGCACGGGGTTTGCAGTCTGAGTATTATCTGGTATATAGTAGCTCTTTTCGTAATGTAAACAAGTGCATTGTCATCAGCATATACGAGTAAATGATACCTTTTGAAATTTTCGTCTGGACGATCATTTACATATGCATATAAGATGGTACAAGCTCTGAACTCCGTAAGAGCCCATTATTTCTGTAAACAAAATTTTTGTAAACTAACATGTTTTTTTACTTCTCTGGTGGCCTTTCCTGAAGATAACGACTAACCCCATCTAAAGCTAGACATCGTAGTCCATAGTACTGCAACTTTTCCTTCAGCAGTTGAGTGAAACTAATGGAAAGCTCGAACTATGTTCGGAGATAAGCCCGCATATTATGTGAGGTTACAATATAATAATAATAATATAGGTTTGTTGCAGACGCAACCGGAATGGCAAGAACCTGGTGGTCACTAACTGCCATTCGAATTTAAAATTAATAAAATAATATAAATCACAAAAGTTAAACAATTTAAAAGTTTAAAAAGAAAACGATGGCTTGGCTGCAGAGGAAGGGTTGATGGTAATGCGTTGGGATCACGAATGCCTTACCACCACGGTTAGACCTACCAGGGACACAATGGTCTCCGATGGCATCGCCAAACGTGAAGGACAAGGAGGGGGAAAAGCCGGGTATCATTGTCAATGTTTCTTAAAAAATAATGAAATAATAAAATAATACATCAAGTTTACAGCTTGGCTAAAACCAATTGTCAATCTTAATAAAGATAATAAAAGTAATAATATATAATATTAAATAAATAAATAAAATGGAAATTTCCACCATGTGGATGGTTGCCAGAAGGGGTGTGAGGTGCTAACACCGGGACTTCAAATTGAAACTCTTTTACAATTATTGCGTCCTCTTCAAGAAGCGATTAAAGGACTGCTTATTTATCATTCTACGAAATTCAATCACATTTTGAGCATTCACCGTTTCCACGCTAAGAGCATTCCATACATTCACGACCCGAAGTGAAAAGACATTTTTTCGACAGTCAAGATTCGAACTCTGAACTTCTAACTTCAACGGATGTCCCCTAGTGGATTGGTGTATGTTGACCAAATCAAAAAGAGGAAGGTCAACAGCAATCAGGGTTCTTCGGAGTTCCAGCAGTTCCAGACCAGTCCTCGATAAACGTTCGTGCGATGCCCACTTTGATTCCGAAAGTGGGAGCTGCCAGACATCAGACCAATATGCCACGTTTTGGATCTCCACACTAAGGTCAGCAGAGAATCCTGGAAGAGTATTTTCTGTGCCGACTTTAAGATCAGCAAATTTTACGCCAAAAGTGCTTTCATTCGTAAAATTCAGGTCATTTAAGTATATAATGAAGAGGGGGGGGACCCAACACCGATCCCTGCAGAACCCCACAATTAATTTCCTCTTTTTCTGAGAGCATATGTTCGATAATCACTCGCTGAGACCGACCTCGTAAAAATGCTGAAATCCAACTCCATACACGTGCACCGATTCCACAGCCCAAAACCTTTAAAAGAAGCTACGGTGAATGACCGACTGGAAGGTTTTTTTGAGGCGGTCGTTTGTAACTACACAGCATTACAAAATGAAAGACCATGGCAAGGCTCTTCACCTCCATATGCCAAGAATCCCCCAATTCCTTTTTAATTGGCCTGACATAATGCATAAAAGATAATTTACTTTATAAATACTTTGTAAATAAAGGTTGCCCTGTCTCACCCTTTTTATTTAATGCATTTTTTTTAATGCTCTATCAAATGTATTGTAGCTTTCATTGTAGAAACTATACTTTGTTCTTAATTTTTTGCGGTAGGGAGTCAGTTGTATTAACTTGATATTCTTCCCTCTCGCATTGCTTCTTACATGTAGCAATAAGTGTCTTATTATTATTGTTATTATTAGTCAACACATTCAATTCAGATCATAGCTCCAAACTTTTATGAAATTATAACGATAATTAGCAGCATGAATAATTAAAAATCATGTGGCCATGATGGTTTTTTGATGGATGTGTTTAAAAATACTAAAGAACAAACTGCTGAATTCCTCATAATTCTGATAAATTGTATGTTGGAAACTGAAATTTGGCCAACATATCTAAAAAAAAAAAAAATTATAAGACCGATCTATAAAAAAAATAACGAAAAGGACTTTCCAACTATCGTCCCATCAGCCTACTACCTGTTCTTAATAAAGTTATAGAAAGGTTTTTTGCAAAAAGGATTGTAAGCTTTTTAAAAAAAATACAAATTACTAAACATTAATAAATTTGGGTTCCAAGAAGAAATAGGGACTACCGATGCTCTGAAAAAAATTGACAATCAAATAAATCAAGCACTCAATAGTAGCAAACATGTTGGCGCAATTGCCATTGACTTAAAAAAAGCTTTCGACACCCTAGATAAAGATATTATGATGGGAAAAAAAATGGACGTGGTGGGGATTAGAGGGAATATAAAGGGCCTGTTTAATAATTACCTTACAAACAGGATTTGCAGTATAAAAATTGGGGAGCAGCAGAGTACATGGAGGGATGTGCACTTTGGTGTGCCTCAGGGCTCTATACTTGGACCTATTTTTTTCATTATTTACATTAACGATATTATGGACTTAAATCTCAATTGTAGTCTGTGCTTGTATGCAGATGACATTTTCATTTTATCCATTAACTATTCTCAAGTAACAATGATTAATAATCTACAAGATGCATTCAATATTATCAACAACTATTTAGAGGACAATGAACTTATAATTAATCGGGAGAAGACAGTTTTTATGCATATAACCACCTCACATACAACTAGATCTAAGTGTCATATTTATATGCACAGATATGACTGAACTGATTGAAAATTGTGAATGCAAAAGGATTACACAGGTTTCAAATATGAAATATCTTGGCCTTGATATAGAAGAAAATTGGAAGTTCTTTAACCATATTGAAACGCTAAAGAGAAAAATTAGAAGTATGATGCCTACACTTTATTTAGTCAAGAATATTTTTGATAATAAAACTAAACGCCTTCTATACGAAGCATGGGTAACATCTAACATTAGATATGCAATAGCTATTTATGGGTCCACAACAAAAAGCTATTTGATGGGACTTCAAAAATGCTTAAATAAATCGGCTAAAATTTTGTTTAATACTAGTGATGGTAAATCTTCTAAGGAAATTAGGATGGAAAATAAACTTTTCACGTTGGATATGATATTTAAATTTGATGTGATTGCAAATAACTTCTTTGATAAAAATATCCAGCATAGAAACGAAAGACCTGAAAGAAATAAAGTGAATTGGTTAAGATTACCTTCTTGGCGTAACTCATATGGTATGAGATGCAGATCATATATGACACCATTAATTCTGAATGAAATACCACGCGAGCTTAGAAATGAACTGAACAGGTCTAATATCAAATCAAAAATTAAAAAATGGCTAATTGTAAGCAGAAATGTTTAACATTGGATGTTACTTGACTGTGAAATTGAGGGATACGATCGTGTAACATGGAAATTATGGATATTTTTTCTTGTAGATAATTATGATGTTAAAAAAAAATTGATATTATTAATGAAATTGTAGATTGTATGAGTGTATGTAAAATAACATACGTTATACTGTTTCGGTGCACATACAAGCGCTTGCTTCGTGCCTTGATCCGTATTACGTTGTGTATTGCAGATGCTGAAATAAATTATTATTATTATTATTATTATTATTATTCTTTGGAAACGACATTTTTGTATGCTTCATCGGCTTGTCTTCCCCTCCATCCCCCACTCTCCTCCCCCTCTACTTGCTTCTTATTCTTTATATCCCCGTTCTTCCCCACTCCTTCCCACCCCTTCTCTTCCCTTTTCCACCTCCTCTCATCTCTTCCCCAACGTTCCTCCCCTTTCCTTTCTCGTTTCTCGTATTTCTGTGTGGGATATGTACTGTGCACCCCAATTCAACTCTCCTTTTGCTGTGCCTTCTGTTGCTTTTTTTTAATCATAGCTTGCTTGCTGTTTTTTTTATTATAGCTTCCCCCCCCCCCCCACACACACACACCTTCTCCGCATTACAGTGATATACCAAGCGATTACGTCTCCATCCATGATGTTTCCCTTCTCGCAAACCTAACGCCCATTCCGATGAAGCATAATCCTTCAGTGTTATCTTCAACAACAAAAAGGGGCACATTGGGGTTAGAATTGTTGCAAGTAATTCTTGGTGTTTACCGAGGTAGTACGAAAAGAGATAGGCACGCAACAACGGTCACGCATTTAGTTGGTTCTTACTGAAAGCATTGTTTGCTGATCCGTATGTTGCGTTTTATCCTTTTTTGAGCTTATGATATCAGGATAGTGTCCAACGCTATTTTTAGGTCAATAAAAGAACAGCAACGAAACCACCAGAATCTAAACATTCATATTAGTCTGTCGTAAGTTCTTGGTCGGTTGTAAACTTTGTTTTTTTTTACATATTTTTGAAGTAATTTTGACAAAACCGTCAGTTTAGAAATCGGTCATTTTGTTACTAGCCATAGCGTTGAATCCACCGACTGAAGATGGCCGACTAGCAGTTGTTCTTCGCTAGGATTATTATGGAAACCAACGTATCTAACAAATGGAGGAGACTGTCGTTACACACAGGATTCCCACTAAGCTAAAAGGAGGTAGCAAGTCGCTCATCTATGCAAGAAATAAATGCATTTATCGGCCGTTATTTACATTAACACCGCTTTAACTGGTACTGACATTGCAAGCATGGTTGGTGAGCATCTTGAGGGTAATTTTCAAAACGTCTGAGCACTATATGCACATTAATTAATCCACCGATTCTCCCTTGTTGCTCCTACTTCCGAAGACGTCTATGGATACGTTTTATTGTAAATAACTTTACTTTTACTCATTTTCTTCTTTATCCTCTTGTTTCTAATTTTACACTGTTTTTACTACTGGTTGACAGGCGATTTGGGGGTTTAAATTGGGTGCAGTCTTCTTTGTGCCATCTCTTGCCATACTTTTCTTTACCCGCATCTTAAATGCCGTCCTTTATTGGCTGGATGTCAGTGGCTCTCTGGGGCCGATTCCTGACGTATGTGCTACTGCACCAAACATTTTATTATTAAAATGATGATAGGTCGACAACAAGCTTTTGAAAACTATTTACAGAGAATGCAGATACAGTCGCACTCGACAATGAGTTCCAAACTCGGGCAACTCTAATGGCAAAGAAATTACGTCTGTACAATTCAGTCGTGCATGTGGGATGATTAATTTGTAATTGTGATTCCTCGTCCAGGTTACAGGAGTTATTCGAACAAGGGTAGATCAATCACTATGAGCCCACGGATGATCTAAATGGTAGAGTAAGGTCAGCCTTCAGCCTTCGAAGTTCCAGCGATTCTAGTCAAAGTTTCTTGAGACGGTCACAATATATAGGAAGTCTCTCGTGCCTTGTAACGATTTAGTAAAGCGCCGCTGGACACTTCCTAAGTGGTCAATGTCCTTTAAAAGATTTGGAGACCGTACCGAACTCTTTATGGTGAGGATCACGATCGTGCATTAAATTCCACCGTTAGATGCATCGAGCACGTTGTAAAAGGGGGACTTGAGCGTAACGTCGTTTTTGGTGGAAGCTGTTGGTTTTTGTGTAATCGGTCGGTGAGGTGTTCAGTGGAGTTTTTGAATGTACCGCATTGGTACGTGAACACGGTGGCACCAGATACATAGACACCCAAATTTAGGCATCTGACAATTAGGCACCCGGACAAGCAGACACTAGTTGAAATTTTTTTTCAAATTAGGGTGGACTGCCTTCCAATTGGGGAGGAGGGTGGCAGGATAAAAAAAGTTTGCCATAAAAATGTTCGTAGCCTTCAAGACTGCTAACGATATGTTGGCATCTTTATTAAAACTAGCATCTCCGATGTTCTGTGTTACAGCTGCAGCGAGTGGTTCCGCTCGAACCAGATTTAAAACAAACGATACTAGATTTGAGGGCAATCCATAGCAATAAAAAAAAAAAAAAACTGGTGCCTATTTTGTCAGGGTGCCTATTTCTCCAGTGTCTAAATTGGGGTGCCTGTGCGTCTGGGTCGTAATTATCTTGTGCCTGCATGTCCTACATCCACCTCATTACAGTTTAGCTATGTCTGACCAACCACAAGCAAGGTTTCACTTAAAGGTGGGTTGCCACCGAACGGAAGTTTGGAGCATCTATCGCCATGGAGCATTATCTAGTTTTTTTAGCACTTGCTCATAGCAAGCAAACGAATGCGCAAACAAATATCTTTTATGAACAAATAAGACACGTGCCTTCTTAATTATTCAGTAAAAATTTGTACGTCCTCGTGCACCTGGAAACAAGCTATAAAGATTAACGATATTAATGCCACTAGATGGCGCTACGGTAGAATACAAAGAAAATACCCTGGCGCCATTTAGTGACATTAATATCGTAAATTTTTTACAGGTTGCTCCCAGGTGCACGAGGACGTCCCAAATTTTTACTTAATAATGAGGCACGTGGCTTGTTTGCTGTGTTTAAATGTACTGCTTCGTGTATTTCTTTGCTTGCTGCGAGAGAGAACTGAATAGTGATAAATGCTGCACATTCTAATTTGGTGGCAACCCGCCTTTACGCTGTAACGGTTTATTAAGTATTACCGGGTTTATTAAGGCAAAGGTCTGTACAAATTTTCCAACACAGAGTTTGATGTTTGCATCGATTTTAAGATTTAAAGTGAGTCAAATCAGTGCAACGTTTTTATTTAATTATTTACTTTTTATAGCAACGCGTTCGCTTCGAAAAAGTTCCGCAGAGACGTTCATTGTTTAGTAGAAATTCTAGGTTTAAGTTTAGAATGATTTCCGATATGCTGGGCAAAGCGACAGAATCATGCAAGAAAAAAAATTCGCCAAGTTCTTTAAAAATCACCAAATAACTACAGATGCAAGCCTATTTTCGTTGCCGTTTGGACTAAAATTTGCCTATAGGGCAGTGACATAACGTATATTATTGTATACAACTGTATGGTGGAGCCGGTAACTGGGTTAGCTGAAAAGGTTAGCTGGGTTAGGAGAAAAAGAAGGGCGTCTTACTGAAGCCAATGCTATTAGACTGGATTTCTTAATCCTATAACGCGCGATTTTTGTTGTTGGAGAAAACAACGTTTTTTTTAAGCCTAAGAAAACTGCTCTCAAAGCACTGTCTTGACTAGAAATGCAGTAGTTTCCCCTTACATTTTAATCTAGTGCCCCTTGTAGTTATGCCCTCCAAATGCTATCTCGTAGGCAATATGACGTCACTTGACGTTGCCCTATTCACCGAATGACAGGTTGCAGCATCGAATAGCGCCATCTACCATTATTTAGTTCTATGTAGCACTTGATTTCAACAAGCGAAGGAATGCGCAAAGAAATTTCTTTTACACAACAAACTAGCCATGGAATTCCTTAATTATTAAATGTAAAGTAAGTTGGTGCGTCCACGTACACTAGGGAGAATTAACGATATCACGGTCACGAGATGGCACTCATCTAGCGGTTCAAAATCTGCGTTTCAAAACGGTCGATATATAGAAAAAAGCGCCCGCGATGTCGTTAGACTTTTCTTTACCGCTTGCTTCCTGGTGAACGCGGGGAACCAATACTGTACACTCAATAATTAAGGAGGCACGTGGCTTGTTTGTTGTGTGAAAAGAAATTTATTTGTGTGTTCCTTCACCTGTTGAAAGTAAGAGCTAGACAGAACAGGATATCGGCAAATGGTTATAGACGCTGCAGCTTGTCGTTTGGTAGCAATCCCCCTTTAAATGTCAGGTTACCTGAACGGGAATTGAACCTACGGCATTTTAGACCCAAGGCCGGCGTCCTACTGCCAAACCATACTAACACGGCCCAGCGGTAGGACTCTGGCGTTTGGTCTCAAAGCTCGTGGGGTTGAATTCCCACTCAGGAAGTCTAATATTTAAGTCCAAAAGGCAACGTAAATAGGTTTTCATCCGTATTTATTTGTCACCTTTCGAGCCCATTTGGCTTTCCATCTTGTTTATAAAAAATACTGGTTAAAACTTTTATTTCTTCGCAAAGAGACAAATATGTTTTAACATCTTACAAAAAGGCTTGAACCTTAAAACCTTAAATAAATACGGATGCAAACCTATTTACGCTGCCTTTTGGACTTAAATGGCAGCTTGCCCGAGCGGGGAGTTGAACGCACGACCTTTGAAACCAAAGGCCGAATTCTACCGCCAAGGCATACTGACACAGCCTTTTAAGTCCAAAAGACAACGTAAATAGGTTTGCATTCGTATTTATTTAACACTTGTCGAGCCCATTTAGCTTTCCATCCTGTTTAATTTATAAGCTAACTAGCCGTAGTCACTTCCTTTCCTAGGCACTGCCTACTTAGTAGGCCTACTTAGTTGACAAGTTTTTTTGGTAAACATAAATCTACTCTTCACAAACACTACAAACTGAATTTTACCCACGTTAATCGTAAAAAAAAAAACTAGCGCTTGAACCAAGCCTATCTAAATGCAACGAAAAAATTATTATCATTAACAACCGGCTGAAAGGACAATCACTGTTATAAGCCTAACTCGAAACTCGTACGAGCAATAGCAGACTGGATAAACAGCTGCTGAATGATAATTTGCACCATAATTACGTCACAAAGCAAAGCAAAGCAATTTTTACTTACCTAAATGTTTTCTGTCATTTAAATTTGTTAAATTAGATCCAAAAAATTTTGTAAAAGGCCGCCGATGGACCGAACGGCCCTGTGGCGGATTAAGTTAATGACAATAATTTAAGCTTTGTGGCCCACTCTTGGTTTCCTTCCATTGTTTGGCAAATCAACAAAGAGGTTTATTGTTGAATGCTTAGATTGTTAAAACCACAACCTAGACACACGCTAGCGTGACGCTGCCATGTTGATGAGATGATTCCCCCATCAGCAGATTATCTACATCATTAAAGACGTGTGATGTGCGCGCGTGCGTGTACCCCTGCTCCTCTGGAACCAAGGCACCTACAAAGCTGGGAGTAGGACCAGACGAAAAATAATTAAATTCTGCTTCGGTTTTGTCTATTTTTATCACTTTAAGTTGATTTAATGACCCTCAAATACGCGAAAGTACATGAAAAAGTAAGGTCAAAGTTTTTTTTTTTTACCCTCGTGATGTTTGTTCATGACGTCATAGTTATTCATGCAAACCACCTCGAGCGAAGCGAGACGACGCCAACGGAGAGAGCCATGTGACTATTTATGTATTAAGACACACGCTAGTGTGTTACCCACCAAGGTTAGACGATGAATTTACGCACGTCCTAGCCAAATCAAATGTATGTAAACATGGCGGCCATTAGACACTTGTGACTTTTATAATGCGACAAAAGAGGCTGGAACTTCGTTGGATTGGGAGACTTTGGTCGCTTCACAACACAAAAGTCACTATTATGCGCCGTTTGGAGCACAGGCTTTTAATACGGGATCGAATTCCGAATTGAGAGATATGCGAGTCGAATCCAAATTAGTTTGCTAGACCCCGTTCGGAGGGCAAGAGGGAAACCACGGTGAAAAGGGGTTAGTTGCTAGTATCTCAACCGCCCACCAGAACACGTCATTGTTGCTTAATTAACGGATTCGTGATTGGACTAACACTCACACCGTGGTGCAACCAGCCCATAAATCATTTCAACTTTTTAAATTTGCAAATAATAGGTGCTGGCAGTCGTATATAAACGCCCCTTGAAAATTCCATATTTCCTTTGTCTATGCGAGGTGCATTTGAGTCAGTGGTGCCCAGAGGGAGGGAGGGATGGGGTCAGTGAGGAGCGACTCCTCACTGGCATTTTAGGTGGGGTGGAAAAATATCGATATATTTATTATGTAACAAACAGTCAACACAACACATAAATCGAGAAAAATATTTAAAAAAAAATTAGTTTATAATTTTATGTACGGTTGAATGAAAACGAAAAATGAACAGCAAATGCTATTGCAGCACCCGGCTGCTATGACAGGGTAGAAATAAAGCGCATGAAAATAACATGGCCGAAAGTGTGTGTGAGGGAGGGAGGGGGGGGTCACAAACCACCACTAGTCCAAGTCGAATATATGGGAGTCCCATTTTTAAACTGGGTAGGAAGGGGAAGAGGAGACGCATTTGATATATTAGGAGGGGGTTCTAGACTTCGGGGGGGGGGGGATAGGCACCGCTGATTTGAGTAAACAGTAAATGAAACGCGATGGCCACCTGGTGATGGAATGTTGCTAATTCGGAATTCGACCCACAGTTGTATTCGGAGAGCACACTAACTGAAATGATGTGAAGCGAAGCGCATCTATCAATGCGGATTAGTTTAACTCGAATACGATCCACTTCACTTCTGATGTTTCCAACCCGTTCAGAAAGCTTTTACCATTTAATCGACACATGCGTGAATTAAAGATGCGCTCCGAACGGGGTATTAGTGAAACAGCTTTACGTTTTCTTGTTGAAAAAAAAGATGTGCATAACGTTGATATTTGCCTAATTACTAGGAACTAGCTAGTAACAAGCTAATTTCACGAAAATAAATTCTTACATGCGGTGCATAAAACTAACATTTTGCAGATAGCTGTTGTTTAACTGCAGAAAATGCCTTTTGCTGGTTCGAGAGTAAGAGAAAACGTAAATATTCCTTATTCGTCGATCCTTATTCATACGCCCTGTTACAATAGCTAAAGTGTTCACCGAACAACAACTAATCCAAACAGCCAAATACCATGCAGTTGACACCAAAAATGTACAATAATGCAACGTATGTTTAGCTTACAACAGTAAAACACGAAGACGTGAGATTACATTAGTTTTATTACTAGAGCCTAAGCATTATACAGCACCGTGTGCTCTCTCCACACTTAAAGCTTAACTTATACTAAGCCCTAAACCTAACCATGAGGCAGTGGTAGCAATGGAAGCCAAGCCCCCAAAAGCCTTATGAACCCCGCAGAGGACTAACAGAGCACGAGGGTGGTGCGGAAAGAACTCTGAAGGCCACCATTATGAGGGAGAACATGATGACCCTCAAATAGCCATACGCAGATCTCTCTCCCCACAGTGTAGAGGGAGATACTGGAAAGGAGCTCAGAAGGCACAGTCATCCAGAAAAGGCTACACCGTTTACTCTGCAGCACGGCACCTGCAGACCAGAGAAGCGCTCCAGCCAAGGCGGAAAGCATGGGCCAGCAGCACGGTATGCCCAGTCCTCAACTTCGAAGGAGCGCCATGTCCTGCCTATGTAGTCGCCCCAGAGCTGCAGCCATAGTGACAGTGGAATGGATCTCAAAAACCCTCCTCCCAGTAGTCCCTGCTGCCCACTCTGCTTGCCACTACTCGAAGGCAAGGGCCAAGAGCACAGAGAGGAAGTCATCTGGAACCTGGAGGAACCTAACGCCATCCTGCTTGGATTCAACCCCTCGCCTCCCCAAACTATCTCCCAGCATGATCTGGCACCCAATGAACAGAGACTGCCGTACATCCCTAGAACACCCCAAACAACTTCGTTCCAATTTTGATGGCAGGTGGGCGTACCATCTCAAGAAACTGGAAGGGGCTTCGGAGGAAGCCAACCCCAGAGGCAGAGTTAGAGAGAACATGGAAGCACGGCAGTTGTAGGTCAAGACCCACTCCCAAAGCAATAGAGATGGCAATGAGCTTTCCTAAGAAGGCGGAGGAGAGACGATGAAGATAATAGCTGTGCTCTAAGTGCAAATCAGAGACAAAAACTCCCACACCTTCTCCCAAGGACTTCTGAAGAAAGGACGGATCGCAGTAAATGCTTACCCCGCCCTTCCTTAAACCCGTCAGTGGCTTGACACTAATCAAAGCTGCATCAAGCCCACGACACCAGACCCAAAGACGTGGGGCAAGAACATAATACGGAGCCCGGGCACCCAACAGCACACAACCTAGTAGAATCTAGTTGCTTCCAAGCCAGAGGGTCCAGGGAGCTATGGCCACCAGCATATGAGTAAGGGGACCACAGTACTCACTAGCAATTGCCATCAGGCAAAGTTTAGGTCAGGTTGGTCGGACTGGGGGGGGGGGGGAGGGGGGCTTCCTCACCAACCTTCCACAAGTGACAAATTAGAGTTAAAAGCTTCGGCCATACCAGGACCACGCAGGACCTCACCAGCAGTGTCCAAAACCAAGGAGATCGAGGACCGAGCATCTCGGGGGGCAGACAAGACCCCCCCCACACCTCGAGGGGACGAGCCAACCAGCTAAGACCTTCTCGCAGAGTCACTGGCTCAAACCAGCAGGTCGTAGAAGGGGCTAGGCGGTAACGCTACCAAGCCCGTCATTGATCACCAACCACAGTTGGCATTCTGTCGTCCACCAGGTCGGGTGAGAAAGCACCTACCACCATAAAATAAAGTTCCCCTTCCTCTCCACCCACTTTGCCACTCACGGACCAAAGTTACTTAGGTCTGCAGGAGACCGGGAGGATCGTCGTACACCAGGGCCAGGAAGACTTTGTCCCCTGCGCTGAGAAAAAGCAATTGGGAAGTGATTG
>JAHWFP010260588.1:0-14828 GCA_023313725.1 Lithobius niger
TAGCAGTGGCGCAGTTAGGTGGTAGTGACGCAGGTAGCTAGCTACCAGTGGGATGGAGGAGAGGGTACTTACGACGGCAAGTATTCCCTCCCCCCTCATGTAAAATTTGACTAAAATAGACATTTACTGCAGGTGAAAATAATTTTAAAAACTGGTTTAGGGTTCTAGTAATTTGAACTCCAATGCCAGGGAACAAACTAAAACAAATTCACGAAATAAATACATCCACACACACGCACTCACAGACAGGATCATTTCAAACATACGTTTCAAGCGAACTATAATCTGAACTCCAATTCCAGGAATCAAAACAAAACAAATCCCAAAATGAAATGCTTGAAGAGTGCATAAATTAAACACATCCACACACACTCACAGACAGGCCCATTTCAAACAAAAATGCAAACACTCACAAAAAACAGAATTAAAACAAACCCACAAACACCGACAAAACTAATCCCAAGTAACAAAACGCCTGTATAATACACAAATTAAACACACCTGCAGAAACACGGCCCAATTTAAACACAAACTGCGTTCACGTACTTATGTTATCAAGGAATAAAATCAATTCCGGTTCCCTGGAACTGGAGTTTGAATCACAGTTCATTTCGTTCGAGTGAACTCTAATCCATTTTTTATTTGTGTATCTTCACATTCATGAGTTCCATGGGGATACGAGCTTTAGTGCGTCTTTCTATTTCACCTTTTTTTGTTCAGCTCAATATGTGTGGGATATTGAAATTATAGCCCCTAGTATTAAATGAAATACCTCCTAGTCTTCACATTTTAGAAAGGATTAATAACAAAGGAATGCCAAATGAGTAAAGCATTGTTAATGAACTTCCTGCGGAATATCGAGAAATATTGATACGGGTGGAGGGTATGTCCTTTTAAGTGAGAAAATTGAATCGAAGAGAATAAACTCAGAAAAACAGTATCTCTGACTCTGAGCTACTTGCGTAAATGCCTCTTTGTTGTATAACCACCTCATCCAGGGATTTATCCGACCAATGGGGGAAAGGGGGTGCGTCTTGATACTGGTCGGAAATGTCAAGGGTCTCTCTCCTTTGACCGCTATATAAGAAAAGCACGAATGCGTTTCCAAAGATTGAAGAGCGCGAATCGAAAATGGCGTGGGATACGACTAAATGTAACCGTAAAGTCCAACAAGTATTTTCCATCTGCCATATGTTAGGAAAGATAATCTAGGATAAAACGACGTGTGTAAACTTGCCGACGTTATTTTAACCTCGATTATTTCTCCAGTACTGGCCGGAATGAGTTAAGTTCGAGTAAGAGGCAAATACTTCATGTAGAACTTTAATAAGATAACAGAAACGCTACAGTTTCACATGATTTGCCGCAGAACATTCCTTTTTTTTTATTTTATAGAAAATATGAAGAATCAGGAGACGAAACAGGTCCGTTAAGGAGAAACTCCAAGGGGAAAGACAGTATTAAAGCTCTCATCCTAGTTTTGATGGAGACAGACATCCGCTCTGTGAGCTGCACTGCAAAAAAATACATCCACCTGAGGCCAACCAGTTTTAAAAAATGGTTCTCGGGCACTAATTACTTGTTTATTACTATCTGTATCTACGTGTGAACTGCTTTTCACTAAATAACATGTCAATGCTTTAACCCAACTGAAAGAAAAACGATTAAAATGGCAGTGAACATCAAAATTGGGTGAAATATTAAGAAAATGTCAGAAATTTGTGAGAAGCATGTCATAAACCCGGAAAAAATAATTGATGTGGTGCTTTTTATGCGGTCCTTGGAACCATTATTTCAATATACAGAAGTCAGCCCCTGACTGGCAATGAACGATGGCGAAATTTGGCTCCGTGGTCGTGAAGACAAGATGCAGAAGTCAGCCCCTGACTGGGAATTAAAGAACCACGGTAGACAACAAAATAAAAGGTAAAATTTTCAGCAGTTTATTCCTGCCATTATTTCAATATTTTAGGCCAGGAGCTAGATGCACGAAGAAGTAGTCTCCAACACTATTCTACTCTTTGTTCCTCCGTTCGTACTGAGTCCTGACTTCATGCGGCCAGTTGTCAAACTAGGGTCCGTTTTTACTTTTACGGAAAAGGTACGTTGACAATTACGCTGTGTACGGTTTTACGTAACAATATATGTGAAAAATATCCTTTGTGCTCCAAATATTCCAAGCGTGTGTCAATTCGGGAAGAACCATCGTTTAAGCGAACTTAAAATGAGAAAAGCATTTTGTTTCTCGAGCCAAGGCCGACTGGAGTAGAAATTGCGTGTCTTGCCTCCCGACTCTACGCCAATTTTCACGCGTGCCAGGAAGATAACGCCTCTCACTTTTAAACCCTGCGGACTTTTGCAGTGCTCCAGACTTTGTGGGCCGCCACGACTATACTAGAAAATTTAAGAGGTACCAGTGCAACACAAACGTACTTGCTGGTTCTTTTTCCCCATGTATCATTGTGAAATGGAACAACCTGAGTCGGGAAATCGTTTGTTCTGCTAGTGGTATTGCTTTCGGAAAGAGACTGCATTCTGGCTACAAGCCTCTTACTTGCAGCCACTCGGGTTAAATGATCTTTTTTTTTCTGGAATCGCCCTTTCTGGGCTGGTTTATTTTGATATTGCTTAAATGCTCCTTGGGGCGTTGCAATTATTTTAAATAAATCAACTGGCATGGAGCCAGGAGCTAAAACTTACTGCTTCTCTCGCAGACGGCCTTGTGCAAACGGTTGAATACAAAGTGAGTGTTACAACATGGATATTGCCACGTCATAGCATTTATTCACTCCTGGTTAGGTATAACACGGAATTAAAAAAAAAAAAAGTTTGTTTTTTTACGTCAAGAGACCGGTCAGCAAATGGGTTGGAATGTAACTGTACTGAGGCTACGGAGTAAACTGAATCGGAGTTGGCTACTCTTCATAATTTTATATACTCTTTTAACGAAAATTTTTTTTTATTTCCCCAAATTTGTTTGATTGGGACCAACTTCCATATTCACCGTTGACGTACTAATTTTAAATTAGGTCTACGTGTCTTTTATTCATTTATTATTTTTTGGGGGCCATTTCGACTTTTCACGTGTTGGCTCGATATCGTCGACCTAACCCCTTTTGATCAATGCGTATATTTTTGGGACAGATATAGCAATAATTTGTATTCATCATCAAATTTAGATAGGGTATATATTGGGAAGGCTGAGGCAAAAAATAAAACTAATCACTTTTGACAGGGGCAAAGACATTCTTAATATTTTGAAAAATAAGATGGAATAATTTTGAGTGAAGGTTTAGTGAAGCAGTAATGTACTGAGCGTGTGGGAAGGTGACGACGGAAAGTCGCGATTTTAAATTACTATCTCAACTTACCAGTGAAGTTTGCAACGAGGTTTTTGCAACTTTATTTTAAACCAAAATATTATACAAAATATACAAATAGAAGAACACGGTATTGCAGTTGTAATTTTAATGAGTAATGAATAAGAATGAATAAAAACAAGCACTTGTACGAAGTATAATACTTAAACAAGTCACAAAGTGCACAATTTATAATATCATTAACGCTACAGTCGACGTTTCAAGCAGACCATGGCTTGTCATTTTAAGTACGACGAAAACAAAACGACTTTTTGGTTCACACACTGTATGAAGTGCGAAAGCGTAGATTGCGTTTTGGTCAATATCTACTGACGAGTAGTATGTTCGATCTTTGATGAATAACTCACTGCATTACTTAATTAAATGTTAAAAACTGTTCAAAAGTACACACGTGGCATTTGACGTCACAGCCCACACCAATTGTCGACACGAGTTACTCAATACGTAGCATACGTTTGTAAATTAATTAATTAATAAGTAAATAACGAAGAAAATAGCAATGCAGAGGGTATCTTGCGTCCTCAAAAGGCCAGTCTTTAATGTTTACGGTTTGTTTCGTTATTAAGTAAAATAAATTAATGCTTTGACGCAACTTAATTAACGCTAATGACAATGTAACTTAAACCCAAAACCGAAATTGGAATAATAGAGGCCGCCAAGTTTCTAGAAAAGTCCGGCCTTAGAAAGCAGTGATATCAGTAAACCAAGAAATGGTGCCAAGGTTAACCCTATAAACCATGGTGCATAACCCTCTTATTTAATTTCTTTGATTCTGCGTTGCGCTTCTTTCAAGTTAACAGCTTTTTTACTTTGGTTTCATCCTCTTTTTTTTTTTTTTTTTTTTTTTGCTTTCGTTCATTTTCATTTTGCTTTCGTCCATAATTGTATTGCGCTGAGTATAACAATGAACGAAAGCAAAATTAAAGTAGACGAAAGCAAAGCAAAAAAAAGGACGAAACCAATGTAAAAAAGCTGTAAAATAAAGCCAGGACAGATCAAAGTTATCGAAAATATGAGCGATAGCACAAATGTCTGCCCACAGGATTGTACCATCCACTTTAATTTAAAATAGCTACAATATAAATTAAATCGCAGTTCTTCAAATAAAATAAAATAAAATAAAAATAAAAAAATAAAAATAAAAAAAATCATTCTTACCCCTCGCCGTTTCTTCCGGTTCAACATTTGACAGCTATCGTTGCTCTGCGTAGGCGTCCTGCAATAATCGGGAGAAGGACACCACATCTTAGGTTTTTAACCACACACCACACAAACGCACACACACACACCACACGTGCACGACCACCACCCACTCGACGGTGCAGGCAGTACGTACGCATGCATGCACGTGCAACTGACGGCCGTCCCCGGCTTCCGTCCGGAGGACTAACAAGACACGTGCGTATCCGGAAACAACCTACCCTTTAGTGCCGTCGTCAAATACGTCGTCGTCGTCGTCCAATTCGGAATCGGACAGGTTCCGCTTCATGGCCCCGTGGCCCTCCCTACGACCTATGTGGGTGCTTGAACGTCCGCGTACCTCGTGGCTATCCACACCAAACGCCAAACCCCCTCTGTCTGACCGTCCCACCAACGCCGGCCGATAATTCTGCCTCTCTCTCACTACTCACGCTCGTTTCCCACGGTCGGTGTAGCCAGCGTGCGAACAACCGTTCGCCCTCTCCTGATTGGACGAGCAATTATTATCGCTGCACGCGGCGTAGCGCAGCCTCCCTCTCTCTCTCCCTCCTCCCTCCTCCCTCTCAGCATCTCGCTGCCCCCGTGACGCGGCGCAGGTCTCTATGGTAACGAACCGATGCCCAAAATGTATATAATTTAAGAGACCTTGTTGCCCTCGTCCCAAGGTGTAGAGTGCACCGATTTTTTTTCTGTGAATTTTCTGCGAGAATTATGCTTCCAGTGTTAAGTTACATCGAGTTAATTTTTTTTTAGATTAACATTGAAATGATTTAGTATTTGGAGATGCCTTGTTGGAGCGGAGCTCTGCTATGATCACACTCCAATGCAAACTCAGACCGCGCATCACGCGAAAACCATAAGGACTATCCAAACCTCACTTTACAGATAGTAGCACGGGGGCCTTCACAATGTTTATGGGGGGAAAAAAAATCGGGAATCGGACATGGGCTTAAGAAATCATCAGAGCACAAAATGGGAAGAGGCAAGCCTGAGTCGTGGCCGTGTTAATTGTTAAGCCGAGGCCTTGTCTAATTGTTAAAGGAGTGTTTTATAAAGCCAAAAATTAATTGGAGCTTCGCGTAAAACGAAAACGCCGTTGAGAAAGTAGTAGGGGCACAGGCGGGAAGAAGGAAGCTGGAAACCCAGCCAAACAGCAAAGAAAGCAGAGCCCACTCCATTAGCTATGTCGACAGTGAAAGTGACGATGGCCGAAGTTATTTTTGAAAGTGGGTTATGCATGGAGGTGGAGATAGTGTGATAATATATAAATCCATGAGTTAAAGGGGGATTGGCACCAAATGACAAGCAGCAGCATCTATAACATTTGCCGACATCTCGTTCTGTCTAGCCCTTACTTTCAACAGGCGAAGGATCACACAAATAACTTTCTTTTGACACACCAAACAAGCCACGTGCCTCCTTAATTACTGAGTGTAAAGTTGGTGAGCCCACGTGCACAAGGGAGGAAACGGTAAAGTTAAAAGGACATCCCTCTCGATCCTCCACATCAGGTAGGACCCCAAAGTTCTATTTACTTACCGTTAGTCAATCCCTTGCTCAAAATCCGTTTTAAAATGGGGCGTCTAGGAGATTTTGTATTGAATATTGGTAACTTTATTTACTGCGTTCCGCACGTATGTGATCCTTTGCCCGCCTTCAATAACCATGACGTTTCATTGTTTCCGGTTGTGACAACACAATTTTGCGTCAATGCTGTCACGTGACACGCAATTCGTCTGCTAGGCCAGACGTCGTTCACGTGATCACGAGAAGACGAGGGCGGAAGTGACGTTGTAGTATTACTACGCCGAATCTCGCGACGGCAGCGCGCGGCTGTTATAAGGCAGGCCGGATGTTGTTGTTTTAAGCCTAACGATATCTTAGGCGCTTTTTTTTCTATATATCGACCGTTTTGAAACGCAGATTTTGAACCGTTAAATGGGCGCCATCGAGTGACAGTGGTATCGTTAACTTTGACCGCTTGTTCTCTGGTGCACGTGGGCGCACCAACTTTACATTCAATAATAAAGGAGGCACTTGGCTAATTTATTGTGTAAAAAGAAATTTCTTTGCACATTCCTTCGCTTGATGTTTAAATGACCTCAATTGGAGTTGGTTTCAAAATCCCTGTAGAAAACGAACTACTTTTGAAAGATGAAAAGGTGGCTGTCCCTTTTTCGATTTTGTGTGATACCAAGTCTTGTCGGTTTTGGGATTGGTTTAAAGTGGCACTATCACCGACTGAAAGCAGACGAAATCTGACTACATCTAGCGCTGGGTAGTACCATCTATAGCTGTTGCTTGCACTAAGCGAAGGAATGCATAACGGCATTTCTTTTAACGAAACAAACAAGCCACGACATTCTTAATGATTGAGTGAAAATTTGGTTAGTCTTCGTGCACCTGGGAGCAAGATACAAAGGTTAACAATATCACTGCCGCTAGATGGCGCCGTGGTATTTTCGTTCGCGTTTTAATCAGTGATAGTGCCACTTTAATGCATTCCGTCTCTTCGCGTTCCATCTCTGGTCACAAGGCCGTCTGGAACTAAAGCCGCGGTTTTCACTTCACGGCTTCAGTCCAGTTGATTTGACATCGCCAGAAACTGATTTTTACCAAAGTGCCGCTAAGAGGATTAAGTTTCCGACCTATAGTGTCCGCGGCCTATCTTGAGTTCGCCTAAGAACGAGACAGATAATCAGTTGTATGTTTTTGGTAACAGAGTGCCTTGTTGATATCCGAGATGGTTACAAAAACAATGGCGGCCGTCGATTAAAGCCGCTCCATCCCTCCAGGAAGACGTAGCCGCTCATAAGATACTTGCAGGACTCAAGATAAACCGCGCACACAATAGACGAGAATTGACGTGGAGCCGGGAGGCAAAGCAAGCGATTTCTTCGTCAATATGCCTTCTTTTGAAGAAGAGAGCCATTTTCCTCGCGTCATGGTCGTTTCAACGCTGTTGCTCAAAATAATGAGCTTGCTTGGACCAATCACAGCATGGCTGATATTTTTCAAACGTATTTTTTATCTATAATTCTACACAGCATGCATTTTAAATGTAATTTACTGCTCTGCAACCAGTCAAAAGCAAAGTAGTAGCAAATTGTTGAAAACCAATTTCTTGTTGACGTGGCACTTTATTACACATCTGCACGGTAGTGGAGTTGAGTCAATACACAATTAAAAAAAAAAGGAGTGATATCATATCAAAAACCAAAACTGGTAAAAGGGGCCGCAATACTTTGGACGTTAAATGAAAACTTGGACATTGCTATAGTCTGTTCCACATTATGTTTTCAGAAAACTAACTGCATGACGCCACGTGTTCTTCCACTACGAGTGCAAAAACATGTAAATATCCCACTCGTAGACTCTGACAGTAACTGTGTAGAGCCTGCAATTGTGATATCCACATGTTTTTGCACTCGTAGTGCAAGGAAACGTGGCATCATACAGTTAGTTTTCTGCAAGCATAATGTGGAACAGACTATACCGAAAGTAGCAATGTTCTAGTTTTCATTTAACCTTCGAACTATTAAGCGGTGCGATTAACTTGGTGTATTGATATCATTCCTTTGAAGGGTCGAACCACTGCAACTTGGCGGGCCCTTTTACCAGTTTAGGTTTTTGATAAGATGCAGTTAAGCAGACCCCGGCGTTGCATACTCCGTTCTAGTTGTGCGTTATATCAACACTGTCCTGCAGCATTCACGCGCTGACCCGCCGTCCCACTACCCCGCTGCTGCAGTTTATCTCGGGTCTTGCATTTGCAGACTGCATTGTTGAACATTGTGGTCGTCTTCAGCCCACAATAGTCAACAATGCAGTAAAAGGTGATTGTTGCCCCATGATTTTGTACGTCTTGGCTCATAGCACCCACCCGTTGCACTGTTGTATTGACTGAATGTTGTATTGTTGGCAGCTTCTTACGATGCAAATAGGCCCTTGTGGTGCATCGTGCTCACGTTGATTGTTGTTTGTCAAAGATCTTAGGGTTCCGCTTGGGTCTTCTCCAGCTAAATTGTCCCTCTCATCGTCGTAGAGCAAATAACCCAGTTTGGGTTCGTGTTCCCTAAAAAAATTATGGATTTGTTGGGTTGCATTGTTACCAAAGGGTTTGAGTTTCTGGACCAAGCAGCATTGGCACCGATTGGTACTTGGGTGGGTGACCACCTGAGAATCCATTCCGGGTGTTGCAGACATAGGGCCTTAGGGCTTCGTCGGGCAGATGACCGGGTGTGGTTAACGCTCGCTAAAACCCTTTGACCCTTTTGAGTTTCTGGCGTCTTCTGCGTTGGCGTCGTAATTTTGCGCCCTACGCCGCTGCTAAGAATTTTATGTAGACAGACCTGAGACCATGTACGCACTACAGTTTCTTTTTTAACTTGATGCCCGCCGCCTTAATGTCGAAGAGTTGAAGTGTTTTGTCACCGTCTTACTAGGCCCATGCAACGCTCGACATCCAATGGACGACCATTAGCGGTTCAAAACGTCCTACTGTGGTTAGGTCCAATTTGAGATTCTAGAAGATGCCATATGGACGTCTTCATTGTGATAACCATTTGTAGTCACCAGAAGACGATTTCTGGCGTCCAATCTCGGTTAAGCACGTTTTAAGTCGTTTACAATATGGTAAGTTGAAGAACAAAAAATAAAAACCACTGAATAAATGCTTGGGTTGGCAATGAAGATAGTGTTGTTCCTGAATCTCTGAATTAAAAAAAAAGTATTGTTTCTTGTGAAGTAATCAACTTCAATTAATAATTTAAAACCTGATAGGTTGCTTATTTCAACACTAATTAATAGTGAATTTACGAAAAAAAAAAAAACATCTGCGAAGAGGTGTACGAAGTGAAGAAACGACAAAATTTAAATCTACTCTGCATCCCTGAAATTGAGACTAGGAGAAAAAGACTGATACAGAGTCTAAGACGGGCTCCTTTAAGCATTCTCTGAATTGGATGTTATTAGCTAGACATCCTCTAGACCTCCAGATCTAGGTCGCGGTCAGGTCTAATGGACGTCTATTATGGTTCAATTGGACCTGACGTTTTGGACATTCTGGATGTCTCTTGGATGTCGTGAGTTGTTAGGTAGCGATGCTCTCTGCTATACTATACGCTTTTCACAATACGCCGCTAAGCGCCGTTTTCAGCAAGTGTGGCATGCAGAGTTGAACCGGGCCACAGTTTTCTCAGCCTGCTGACACGAAAACAGGTTCATCCAGGAGCCGGTGACCCAAACTGACCCATTTGGGACCCGAATAACTAGGAGACCAGACCCAGCATATGACCCATTGAAACAAAAGCGGGCTGGCCGTTTTCATCGAAATAACAAAATATTGGAACGAAGGGAGGCCGAAGGCCGAGCGGAGCTATTTTTACGGATCCACTCCAATGCAACCGTTGTATCCGCCTCACGAAATAACCACTGCATCAATAAAAACCAGATTTTGCACATTAATAGCATTATACCCATATGGGGTGGTTTTAAAAAAGAAAAATTAAAATCAAACATGTGTTGAGGAATAATCAAGGTGACAAACTGCACAGGTGGTGTGAGCTGCTCACCTATTTGCTTACCAGCAGTTTCCGAAGCGCGAAAATCTGCCGCATCGTTAGTAAATATCGAGATGGGTGTAATGCTCGCTCAATTACTGTCAGCATTAATTCTCAACTGCACTCCAAATTTGATACTTTCCAGCACTTTGTCTTGGTTTGCTGAAAAACCAAAGTCGGAAAACTGCTTGTCGCAACTGCCGTCAACGCCATCCAGCGGGGCGCGACGAAAGCAAATGGACAAAGAAGCAAGATGCGATGACGCAACCGAAAAGATGAGCCACGACGCTGTTTCTAATGTAACACGGGTTGTTTTCAATTCGCTCCATCTTGTCGACTGTGTAACTGATGATACCCTAATGTATTTATTTATTTTGCATTGCAAAAAAACGTACAAAAAAACACCGTTGTAACCAATAACAGCAGAGGTTTTGTTCTTAGGATTCGATCATGGAGTCGAAATCTGATTCGAAAATGTAGTTAAACATCGCTCGTTAATATTTTCTCATTCGTTCTGCCTCCCCCAACTGCCTTTGAACGGATGCCGCAGGAAGAAGTGCACGCGCTGAACAGCCAACGAGGAAGGAAGTGGACAGACGCAGCTCGAGGGCCAGACGGACGGACATAGAGGCGAGCGTTTGAACAGCCACTTGCACGAGGAGGTGGGAGAGAGGTAGGAGGCAGGGAGGGCTGGCCAGTTGTACGGCCACGCCGGCCGACCGGCCATGCGTTTCTCACGGCACAACATAAACAAACCCGGCGAGTTTGGCATTTTTTAAGAAAATAATTCCTGAGAGATGGTGAGCTGTAGCTCGGTGCGCTGCACGAATATACATACTTAGTTGGGCTTGTTACAGCCAGACGGAGTCACGTTTAGATAATCATTGGTTTAAAGTGTTGCGAAGGATAAAGATTAAAATCGGGGGACGTACGGAGACGAGGATAAGGAATTAATTTGAAAGAGATTGCAGAGCTCGGTAAGACCTGCCTTGTACAAACGCGTTTAGGTTTTTGAAAAATCATGAGATTTGACTCGACGAAGCCAGATGCGAGATGCGAAATGACTGTGAGAAAATATCGACAAAAATTCAACCCGTTCGGTGCCGGGAATACCGAAGGAAACTGCATTCAAGGGAAAAATTATTTGGTCGTCGTATTAATCGACATTTTTCGAAGAGGTATTTTTCTCCGCCACCTTCTCATCTTTTGATACAAATGAGTGCTCGTACATTGTATGGGAATGGAAACTCGTACAATGTATAAGGTTATGCGAGTTCAAACCCCCCAGGGGTTAATCGCTCGCCACTCGCAGGTCCGGGCCAAGAAATTCTTTAAGGGGGGTGGTGATGATAATTTTACGCCCCTTACCCCTCCCCAACCCCTTCCATGGGGAACAACTACAAGTTAGTTTGCTACTAAATTTGTCGCGTTTATAGGTATTCAGGCCAAACCAGACTAGCCACACGCGGCTGCATTACGACGCAAGATGGTGTTCCAAAGACGTCAAAATCGGTCCTTTAGCGCAATACCAACCGTATCATTGCAGTAATTTTGACCTTCTAGGCACGTAGTAACGCATCGCTTCGCACGAAATTTGCTTCTGTCTGGAGAGGGCTTAACCAGACAGAAGATTTTTTTCGTGCGAAGCTATGCGTTACTACGTGCCTACAAGATCAAAATTACTGCATTCAAGCATAAGAGTGTGGCGTGTATTGACCAATAATGAAGTCTTTAGAAAACCATCTTGCGACGTCACGCAGCCGCCGAGCAGTGAGTCTGGTTAGGGCTTTTAAGAAAGACATCAAAAAACGATCGATAAACGCAACACTAGCCGTATAACTGCAGCAATTTTGACCTTGTAGGCACGTAGTAATGCATCGCTTCGCACGAAATTGTCTTCTGTCTGGTAACGGCTTTAGGCTCACAAATAGGCCTACATTTTCAGGTAAAATGTGCGGAACAAGCAAAAAAGTGAACATTTTCAAGTGAAACAATGAAAAAAAAAATAAAAAATACGGGAACAAGCTGTATATTTATTATAATCAACTATGACCTGAAACGCATGAATACAAAATTCTTGAATCCTTTCACGTCAACAAATAGCCGTAAGAGGATAATTTTTTTAGGAGTATAAAATTAAATCAGTTTTAAAAAATCAATACCTCATAAAAAATGTTTTTATTTTAACACTGCTTTTATGTCACGGGTAGTTATAATTGGGAAGCAGGGGATGGACATTCGTGAACCAAATGACGCAATATGACGTAATCCGTGGTCAAAGCCAGCTGAAATAAAAGTTTTACGTCAGTTGGCTTCAGTTTGCGCATGACATGACTAACGAGTAGGTGAGTCGAATCCGCGTTGTTGTCGCGAGGGACGAGTATCTCGACCACGGCCACTGTAGTCTTCGATATTTGCAGAATGTGGAAACACTCTTGTAGAAGACGGGGTTTCCACAAGAGGGAAAAATTCACATTTTTAGAGAAATTTGCCAATTCAGAGGGCAAAACACAAATAAGGAAAATTCCTCGGCTGCAAAAAATGTCTGCCAGATTTTTGACATTCAATTCGCGCCACGTGCCTTTCGCTTCGATTTCCTCGCCACGTGACATGGAATGAATGTGACATTACCATTTCTACTTGCAGCAGATTGCAGTGAAATTTCAAAATATCACTGCAATTTTGAGAAAATAAAGGGAACTACCGGCCAATTCAGAGGGAAAAAAATTCTGCTCCGAGGAAACCCTGGTTGAAGATTAATTAGGTCGATGGAAAGGTGACAAGTCCTGTTTTGTCGACTCTTCGTTACTATATATGTGTTATCGAGAGCCGATTGGGGTCAATGAATTCACAATGAATTTCACAAAGATTAATTACTCCCGTTTTGCTGAACCCTAACTGTGTATTCAATCTAAAAAAAAAACCGAAAACCTAATTCTTTACTTTTTAGACTAACTTACAAGTTTAAACAATAAACTCATCTCACGACCTCCACCAAATCTTAGAAAATTGTGAATTATGTAAACGAATATTTTTTTCATTAGTAATGTCACGAGAGCGTAGGTTTTTATCGATGACAACCAGAACAGCATTTGAATCTGAGTTTCGTCATTTAGAAAGTAGGGGTTTTATGGCGGTTGGTGTACCTTAACGTGTGTTACGAAACATGAGTCTATACTGTAACTGTCACCTCTACCGAACCAAGAGCCACATAACGGAAAATTATTTGCAAGAAAGATAAGTATAGTTGTTAGCGCATTTTTTGATCAATTTGAAAGTTCGTAGAAATTTGAAGATATATAGAAAATCCGTGTGGCTAGTTTAAGATAAGCACTTTTTCCACTGGAATACGACGGTTCTTGTAAAATGCAAAAGAAATTATTCTTAAAGTCATTTCCAGATACAGGAAATGTATTGACGGGTGTTGACTTGGATACGTATTTGAAGGGGTTGGGGGAGGGGGATGTAACGCGTGTCACAGTCTTCGACGTGCTGGTTTTCTTTGTCGTTACTATTTTTATTATATTTCTGTGTGAGACATCAGCCTTTTATTTGGCCAAGTTTCAAGTGTTCAGTTTGATGATTCAGTAGTTTTATTTATGCCGAGTGTAAGCGACATTATTTTTTGCCCTGCCCTAAGCTTTTGTTATACATGACAAAATTAACTATTTCAAAAAAATAAAGAAAATGCATTTAGAGGTGCTGGTTACCTTTGTGCTCTGTTTGTTGTATCAGTCATGGCATTTATTGGTTACATGTCATTTCTACACAAAAATACCGAATAATATGCATTGAAAACACCGCCATATCATAGCTTTCCTGCAAGCTTCCAGTGCATCACCTCGTTTTACTGTGACACTGTTTCTTTCGTCGTTGCACTCAGTATTTTGGTATTTTGTAAAAGCAAAAACGGATTCGCAGCAACAGTTGTATTTTCAAGTCACGTCAGTTTTACTCAAGGCACAACGTTGGAATTAAAAAAAAATCCTCGTAATTGTAATTTTTTTTCTCTGCCTGAACATTTCACACGTTAACTCGTTTGAAATGAATCAGCAGGATTCCCACCACCAGCATTCTCAACTTACCAATTAATTCGTATAACTTATAATCACGCTACATTTATCTGATCTAACATTTATGAAACTTCCCTCACCAGTTAAAATGACTCACCCTCTCGCTATTTTGGCTACCATCCCCCGAAATATAGTGTTTGCAACATTACTGTTTACTCTTAAAGTATATAGCAAAGAGACGGTGCAGAGTGTTTGTTTGTTTGAATGAAAGTAAGTAATGTAATGAAAGTGAAAAACTAAGTAAAACTGCCTGCTCCGTAGTGGTGTTTCATTTTTAACGAATCTGTGCCTTGGTACGAGTCCACGTTTAAGTTCTACCGTTTAATTTCTACAGTTTAAACCCAATTGACAAAACCAGTATGTCTTCATAAAGGTTAGAATTTCGGATTTATTAGAGTACATAATTACGATTTAGTTATTACGAAACAAACAGTCTGCATTAAAGAATGGGCTTGTGGGGATACAGGATACACTAACTCTAAGAAATAAAGAAAAGGCAGCTGCCCCGACTGAGACTCAAACAAGGGCCCGTATTCTGAACGCTGACTAAAACTTGTACTTGACTTGAAATGACGTCACACCTATTTAGTGCCATTCACCACCAGAACTTCTTT
>JAHWFP010260590.1:0-14013 GCA_023313725.1 Lithobius niger
CGCGTTGATCGATTGAGTCTTCCTGGCCGATCGGCAAACTTGACTAAACTTGACTAAACTTGACTAAAACTTGGCTCCCGTGAAATTTTCACTTTTGACGTCAATGTCAGTAATAATCGTACATTAAACAGTCCAGTTCTTTTCAGACTTTAGGCTTAGACTTTAGGCTTCAGACTTCTATGCTCGGTCTGTGAATCACCTCGAGGCCAAATAATCATTAAACAAAAATAACTGACAAGGATGGCGATTGCTCCAAACGTCATCCTCCTTCCTTCCGCATAGAACCCGTGGAGTAAAACGATCACCTTTCTCCCTTCGCTTTAATTCACTGATCACCACTGGTAATGATCTCGTTCAAACTATGAGCTTGGTGGATGGTTGAGCACTCTCGCAACGCAAAAATAGAAAAAAATTAAAAAAAATTAAAATATTTCATGCATATAAATGCTTAGCATGCCGTAATTTTACGGAAACGTATGCGCCAACTGTTAGCTTAAACACCGTCCGCACACTCATATCTATGGCGACAATGAAGGCTTGGGTAATACACCAGTTAGACATAAAGACGGCCTATTTAAATGGAGACTTGAAAGAAGAAATCTTTATGAAACAAGCAGAAGGGTTTGTTAAGGCTGGTGAAGAAGACAAAGTGTGTAGGCTTTTGAAGCATGCAGCAACATAGTTCAAGCATTGAAGCACAACCTTTCAACAAAGTTCAAGTTGTTAAGATCAAATTTTTTGATCGATTGAGTCTTCCTGGCCGATCGGTAAACTTGAGCTTGACTAAAACTTGGCTCCCGTGAAATTTTCACTTTTGACGTCACTGTCAGTAATAATCGTACATTAAACAGTCCAGTTCGTTTCAGACTTTAGGCTTAGACTTTAGGCTTCAGACTTCTATGCTCGGTCTGTGAATCACCTCGAGGCCAAATAATCATTAAACAAAAATAACTGACAAGGATGGCGAATGCAGCAACCGTCATCCTGCTTCCTTCCGCATAGAATCCGTGGAGTAAAGCGATCACCTTTCTCACTTCGCTTTAATTCACTGATCACCACTGGTATTGCTCTCGTTGAAACAATGTGCCTGGTGGACGGTTGAGCACTCTCGCAACGCAAAAATAAAAAAAAAAGTAAAAATTAAAATATTTCATGCATACAAATGCTTAGCATGCCGTAATGGTGCGGTAATTCCAAGAATGCCGCTGTAGACGAAATGCACGATTACCTTCCAATATTTGTACCTCAATGACGTATCGAAGACAAAATGTTATTAGGGTGGGGTTGGGGGAGGGTTGTGAATGTGAACGGTGAAATATCCGACTGGAATCCGGCATTTTACTCTTTCAAGCTGCAATTTTTTTTTTTTTTGGTATCGTCCCGTCTTCCCTTGTGAGATGTATTTTTATTTTACTTTTGGTTAGGGGAATGAGGAATCACAAATCCCAGAGGCCCCTCCCCTCCCTTCCAATATTTTTGGCCCTGCACTAACTGGTTATACCTTATTTTCAGTAGTGTAGGGTATTTTACAGACAGATTGCTGTCCTACTTTTTAACTAAGCTAAATATTCTTCTATTTCAGGATGTGACTTCGCCAAGGGGACTTCTCAACACGATATAAATTCCGGAGCTCTCTGGCATTAAGGGAGTTGCCTCAGCGAACGCCTATCAGCAAGCAGCTCTACAAAGCTGACACGCTGGTTCGTACAGAATAGAATCCGCATAAGTTAAGCCGCCCGCGCACTGAGCGACTTGTCCGCGCGGCCAGGTCTCTGCAGCCAATGAGAATGCTGACCGTTTATGTAAAACCACGCACTAGTCATTTTCATTGGCCGCAACAACCTGGCCGCGCGGCCAAGTCGCTCAGTGCGCGGGCGGTCTTAGTGCTGCACTTTACTCACTTCCCCTTATTTTTCCATTACTGCTGAAAGACAATGCGATACTAGTGAAACACTGTTGCCGTATCGCTTTTATAAACTTAATCGAAACAAAATAAGATTGACGCCAAGTTTCACTAACACATTTCAGTGGCGTAACCTATTTAACCTGTTTACGTTAGAATTAACTAGGGGTGTTGAGATAAATGCCTCACTTTTCTTAAACTTCTCGTTTTTGCCACTTTTGGCAGACATTTAAAATTTCCGGGAGGGGGAGGACAATACGACACACATGAAAATATTGGGAGCATTGCCCACCCATGCCCCTCTGTAGTGTCGCCATTTTTTTTGTTGTCGTCATTAGGGGTGGAGGAGGGGATAAAAAAAAAGAATGACATAATACTGCAGGGGCGAAGGTGTTATGCAAGTGATAACGATAGATGATGGAAAATTACCAATTTTGTGATGATGTAATACTTGAACGTTCTTTAGACCTAACGCCCAAACTCCACTTACACGAGACCAGCCAGCTAGCGAGTATCGCGAAACCAACGCTGCAAAGCGTGGACTAGCGCAGAAAACTTCATATAGCGATACGCGAGCAATAACATCTCACCCAGGAAGAAGAATCGACAACATTTCGGCAAGATGGAGACGTTAAACAAGCCGTTGTGTATTCCTGTACTCGATCGGTTTGTCACTCGAGTTTAGCTAAATACTTTCATTGTGAGACAAACAAAATTAATCTACACGTAGATAGAATTGTATTTAATAATCGGGGCCACCAAATGGCATGCGTATTAGTTTCCAATCGTGATGAGCGCTATTCGTCTCCGTTCAAAATAGGCCACATGCCGTAGAACAAAATCGTCGCTTGAAACGATCGTTCACTTCTCACAAAAGTGGGGAGACTTGCTTTCCTTATGTAAAACTAGAGAATAATACACTGGTTCCGAAACTGCTATGTATGAATCTGAAAGACTTGCAGTAATAAGCTATGAGCAAAAATATGCGTTCATTTTGGGCCAATCAGAGCTACGCTAGCGTACTGCAGTGCTAGACAAGTCGCTTAAATGGAATTTGAGGAGCGTGAAGCGAGAACGAGTCAGACGCGGCACGCTACTCCGTGTAGCGTGGGTAGCTGCCTAGCAGGTGTCGCGTAAATGGCGTTTGGGCTTAAAGGGATATAGCCTACCTCCCAGCGCCATTTTTCTCGATCCTCCACATCTAGTACGGCCCCAAAGGTCTATTTCCTTACCGTTAGTCTTTCCCTTGCTAAAAATTCTTTTTTAAATGTGTCGTCTAGGAGATTTTCTGTTGAATATAATGGAACTTTATTTACTAACGACCCGTCACTAAATGATGCATAGCGCGCGTACAATAATCATGCCGTTTCATCTCTGTGTGTACATCTACTAATTTTCTAATAATTACCATGAGATCTAAAATCTAATAGACTAATGCAATAAAAATAAAAATTATTATTCCAATAGATCGCCGAAGCAAAATTATAAGACACAAGCCTAGAAAATTATAAATTGTGATTTTAAAATACGAGAATTATTCCGGTTTGTGACGACACAATCGTTGACTTGATTCTGTCTCGTGTACTATTCACAAAGCCAACCGAGACAGCAGCTATGCGAGGACCGCAGCTACAACCCCAGCCGACCTTGGCACTGTAATTGCTCGGATGATGATCTGTGCGTAGCTGTAATTTGGCACGCGGAATGTTATAAGGCAGGCCGATTGTCCCTTTAAGAGGGTGTTAGTATCGCTGACCTAAGTGTATGAGTGCTAAGATCATAGACCTAAGTGGGTGAGAGTTAATATCGTAGACCAATTGCGTGTGTTAATGGTATATATCTCAGCGGGTAAGAGTTAATATCATACACCTAAGTGGGTTTGTTAATATCGCAAACCTAAGTTGGCGAAGTTAATATCGTAGACCTAAGCGGGTAGTGTTCATATTGTATATCTAATCATTTACAGCTTGTGCTTAGTTTACATACCAATAACGTTTTAATAATTTAAGTTTTACCTGGAGTACATGAAGACCAGAATCATATACTTTTATTGACGTGCGGAGCGAAGCAGACACAAGGTGCATAAAGGTGACTTACTGAACTACGTTATTCTAGTGTATAATTTTCGCTGATGGCTAATTTTCAGTTTTCCTTAACAGTGGAGATTCTCATTACGCGCTGGAGTCGGTCTATTGTTTTGTAATCATGATAACTTTGGAACCCATTTTTCGAATTCTTTTAATTTTTCCACATCGATCCTATGCCCTATCTGGGGACTTAAACTCAAAAATCAGTCAAATGTGTTATGGTGTTCGGGGGCGCTTTTACTCTTAAAATGCAAAAATTACTCTTTCAATAAGAATTTGACAACCGTGTCAATGGCATTTTCCCCTTTTTTCTAAAGGTAGAATTTAGTCTAGCTTAGTTACTGTCTGCTTTCCAGACGTTGGGGTATATCGGTACCAAATATGAAGAAAAAAAACCTTACATTACTTAATTCAAGCTAGTTGATCGGTGAATAAAGATACTTAGGCGGGGAAGCTTAATCAAACTACTCAACTTAAATTTTGTCTGTGTGAAATATTATTATTTTCTTTTCTGGTTACAGATATATGATTGAAATGTGAAAATGGCCCCTTCTCAGTTTCCCCTCTTATATCTGATCTGCATGAGAAAACTATATCTCGCCAGACTGGCATGAATATGTTGAAGACCCACTATGCATAGCAAACCCTGGTCAAGAACGACAAGAAATGGAAATTCATGCAATAACCAGTCGAAGCCAGCCTGACAAACTGGCAGAAAACTTGCCAACGTCAGGTCAAGCCCAGCGGACAAAAAGGAAGAAAACGTACAAATGTCCAGTCCAACCAAAGCTGACAAAATGGCAGAAAAGATGTCAACGTCAGGTCCTAAACAAGCTGACAAAATTGGAGAAAACTTGCCAACGTCAAGGCCAAGCCAAACTGACTATGAGCAAGAAACCTTACCAACGTTAAGTCCAAACCAAGCTGACAAAAAGAGAGAAAATCTACCAACGTCAGGTCCAAGCCAAGCGGACAAAGAGCAAGAAAACTTACCAATGTTAAGTCCAAACCAAGCTGACAAAATGGCAGAAAAGTTACCATCATCTGGTTCAACTCAAGATCACGAAAGGTCAAGAGACCAAATTGGGGCTGAGTCAACTGTAAATCAAAGAGAACTGAAGGAAAATCGTCCAACAGAACCTACAAACGAACGACTACAACAATCACAACACCCGTCTGTGGCAAGTACAAGCAAATGTAAGTATTCTCTTACTGAGAGTATTCTCTTTCGCTGTGAATTTCCGTACCAGTCTGTTGTTGGTTAGCAAATGTGAACATTCCTTACTAAGCATTTCCAATTCAGCACTGCTGTTATTTTTACTTCGTGTGCCTTCTAAGTTAGTCCATAAAACACGTATTTATACGTTCATTTTGCGTTGAAATATGTCATTCTTCACACAGTCTTGTACTAACTCGAGAGCCAAGGCACTCAAAAGAAGGTTTAATTACGCACGACTTTTGGTGAAGCTACTTGTATTGCGGCGCTTATTATCACATCGAGGTTTAACCTCAACATGTTAAAGCCAAAATGTTCATGCTAAATATTTTCGCCGTCTGTGAATATTTTTCGATTAAGTTTGGTGCGTAAGCTTCGTTGGATTTGGTCAACAAGCATACCAAAATTCATTAAAGTCAACCGAAGCAATCTGAGATCTGGACCTGAGTTGAAACCATGAAATTCGTGTTTGGCTGCTTGTTGTTGTTGGCACGACACGATTTTACTATGGATTCTACAGGTCAAACTATTTGTCTTAGAAAACTGTTTATTACCTCATTTTGCAGGCTCTGCTGATGTTCACTCTCCATACGGCCTTTTCTAATTGGTCAAGTGGTTCACGGGTTAGGGGAGAGTTTATTGGTGCTACAGCCCAAAGCTACACGCCGACTCTAAATAAATAAACAATACATCAATCCACAATCTGCCCACTTAAAATGGGTTAGGGAACTCTAAACGATCAGAATGATTGTTTTACATTGTTTTAAACACTGTTATTATGCAACGATGCCAATCAGTAAACGCCAGCTGCTGACATAGACTAAAGATTAAAAGTTTGTTTAACGAACATATATACGGCGACACCATGCTACAGTTTATCTTTCCAGGAAACCCTCATTAAGATACAAAATATTAAAACAAGCCAATCTAAACAGCATGGTATGCCAAAGTAGCAAGAATTAGAAAACAAAACCGAACTCGTTTGATGCTTAAGGTAAGGTTTAACTGATGCGAAGTCAAAACAGCAAAGGAACACAAATAAACTTACCTGTATGATTTTAGATACTGCAGTGTTGCTGTACTGTTTAGTCCACGTGAAACCTTAGGACTGTATCCGACTATTATTCATGTAAATACAATTAAAGCCAGAGCACAACTTTCAAAACTTGTATTGCCCAAACAAAGGAAAAATAACGTAAGGCTACATACTCGACTACGTTCTTGGCTACTTTCTCGACTACTTTTTTTTTTCAGTGTTCTTCACTCACGTCGTCTACTTTCCGTTCATCACCCTACTGATGATACATACATCAATTTTCAAGATTTTCAACCACTTTTCCAGGCATAGAATTTCATTATTACTTTCAGGACATTTCCAGGTTTTCAAGGACTCGCACGAACCCTGAATTACCTGTAGAGCTGTGGTAAGCACACTAACACGATTGGTTTTAAACATTTTCCAGCGATGTCGTTTAGCCAAGTATAATGCACCAATCATTAGCTAATCTATCGTGTGGAAAGTAAAAATGGTAAAACATATTTAACTACAGCAGTAAGGTTTCACGTGGACTAAACAGTGGATGTAGGACACATAGGCATTGGACAATTAGGCACCAGACACGTAGGCACCCCAAGTTAGGCACTGAACAAATAGGCACTGGGACTAGTAGGCACCCGGACGAATAAACACCAGACAAATAGACACATTTTTTTTTATTTTAATTTTTTATTTGGGATGGATTGCAAAGTGATCTTCCAAATTAGTTTCTTTCTACTTCTTACTGGTAACGCCATTAAAAAACTGCTGTCTCTTATTACCAAGATCCATTTCGCTTAATTTTAGGAAAGAACGGCTCTAGATCTTAACTCAGTAGGACTTAGACAGAAATTATACCGGAAACGGAAGGATCTCCCGTAATGAGCCATAACCATAGCGAAGACTGTGATTGCCACACAATTGGTTCGTAATCAATTCGCCCTCACTCCTCATCAACCGAAATGGAGATAATTCATTGAAAGCAGCAAAGCAGGCCTAACCGCCGAGTACCGTCGCAATTCCCACCTGAATTATGAAACGTCAACAATGCAACACTCAACAATGATCCAAGTACAAACTATACATCTGAAGCATGGTACAACAAGTTAAGCCATCACATTGGCCGGTACTGTTCTTCAACTTTAAAAAAAAAACTTGGTGCCATTTTGTCTAATGCCTAAATTGGGGTGCCTAATTGTCCAGTGCCTATTTGTCCGCGTACCCTAAAGAGTAGAGCAACACTGCAGTATCTGAAACCTTACAGGAACGTTTATTTGTGTTCCTTTGCTGTTTTGACTTCGGATTAGTTTAACCAAATATGGATGCAAACCTATTTACGTTGCCTTTTGGACTTACATGTCAGACTGCCTGAGTGGGGAATCGAACCCACGACCTTTGAAATCAAAGGCCGAGGTCCTACCGCTGAGCTAGACTGACACGGCCGTAGGACCTCGGCCTTTGATTTCAAAGGTCGTGGGTACGATTCCACGCTCAGGCAGTCTGACATATAAGTCCAAAAGGCAACGTAAATAGGTTTGCATTCGTATTTAGTTAACCAATCTCGAGCCCATTGGCTTTCCGTCCCGTTTAACCTTACCTTAAGCATCAATCGAGTTCGTTTTTGTTTTCTAATTACTAGGAAAGAATTGAATACACTGACGTGACAATCTTTTCTGGTCGCATTATATCACCTACATAATAAAAGTGGTTGGCCGGAAGTATACAGAAGGAGTATGCAGAAGAGGAGGAAGTGATGTCATTGGCATAACTTTGTTTTGGGAGGATGAGATGTCATTGACACCCTCTGTGTTTTGGAAGCCTATTGCCTGATATATAAAAAAAAAGTAGCAACAATAAAACAATAAGAGTTGATATCTGGCTCTTTGCACATAGTTGTTGTGTATGTTCTGCGCAACTTGGGCGAATTAGGTTCGTAATTCCCTGTGACTCATAATTTCTCGAGAACCAATCGTGCCAAACGGTAAATATTTATAACTTCTTACACAGGATGGCCCAAAAGTCTGGATAAACCCTCTGTCATTCCAAATCCGCCTACAGAACCCAGAAAACAAACATAAATTAATTGTGACTCAGGACACGTATAATGATGGCGGCTTGAGTGACCCTGGAATGACCTTTAAAGGTCATCACAACTAATTTTTGAACTACAGATCGTAAAATAACAGTGTACATTAGAACAGTGGTTCCTAACCTTTTTCAAACCGCAACCCCCCTAAAAAATTTTTTACCGCGAGCGCCCCCCCCCCCCCCAAGTAAATTTCTTCGCCCGTCTGTTTCACAACTAGGAGCTCCCCCAGCGGGGATAAAAAATGCAAAAGCCAACGATTTTTTTTTTTGCATTTTAAGCATTTTAACCGTCATCATTTGCTCATGAAAAAATAGCCTTCCTATTTTATAGAATTATACAATATACATTATAATCAATAATCATTATAATTATTAAAACTAACCTTAAGTCAACAAACAGTTACAAAAGGGAATTCCCGGCACACAGACTCGCCACATACGTACGACTAAACCTAAGTTGAGCGCGCGAACACTCATAGATGGGGAATTCTCCGGCACAAAGTCACGCCCACAAAGTTGTTTTTAGATTAGTTGTTAGAATGGCGAGATTATAATTAGAATTAGATTTTAGAAGAGATAAAAGTACTTTACAATTAATTAATTTTAATAATGATTAAATTTCTGGGAAGAAAAAGATTTTAAGATTAAAAGATTTAAAAAAGTAAAATAATTTTTTTTTCCTGCTTATGTAACGCGGCCCCCGAGAGGACGCCTGGGACCCCGTATGGGGTCGCGACCCATAGGTTGAAAACCACTGCACTATAAAGTTGTAGAGAACTAAGGCCAAAGTAAAAAACATTGAAATACGGATCAGAATCATTTGATTCGCAGACAGTTAACGTTAGTGCAGAAATCTGCACTGTAGTATAGCATGGAGCAAAGTGTCGACCCCCCATACTTGTGTACTGCAGTGTAGTCTTTACCACTAACTTTGACTGCGTGTAAATTCTATGATTCTGCTACGAATTTCATTCTGCTTTGACATTGGTTTACGGTTCACTGCAACTTTCTAACTTACACTGCTATTCTACGACGTGTAGTTAAAAAACTAGCATTGTAATGACCTTGAGTGGCCATTCCAAGGTCATTCAAACTGCCCTTATTAAATGTCCCCGAGCCACAGTTTATTTATGTGCATTTTGGTGGTTCTCCTATAAGTAGATTTGGAATGACCGGGGGGAGGGGGGGGGGGTTCTATTCGGGCAAGGAAACTAATCTAACCTAACAAAACGGCTTTTATAAACTTCTCTACAAGCAACAAGACGTCAATTCAGGCAGTGCTGCCCTGTCTGACAGGGATACAAAATGTTTTGGATACGCTTTACCCTGGGGCGCGTAATTTCCTGAACCGGATTAAATTCTACGAAGTTCTGCAAGCTATCTGTTAATTTAGGCTGTGCAGTCCCCGGATGCCCTAGGATACGAAATATCCCGGATACACAATCTCGTGGGATGTGTAAAATGTCGTGGGAACCAGCTAGACCGGAGGAATTTACGTCGGGTATCTCTCGTTGGAAATGTTTTGCCATTGAATTGGCGGTTACCGGCTTTTTTTTTGGTAGTTGTGGTATTTTATAAAGTCAGTCGCTAAATATCAAGAAGACACTAGATGAATCTAGAAGATAAATACGTGTGTTTGTTTATTTAAATATTTAAGAACCAAGGTTTTATTTCATTTTAGGTCAGTGATGTAGTAAATAACTTATGGAGTGCGTGTCAACACAGACAACCATCTTAACAGCGTAGTCGCTACCGTGGTCACATACAATTGTCGTCACAGAACTCGGTTCCGAAGATAAACATACTGCGACAATACCGGACGTCACCGATAATGCAGTATTATTAACACTAACACGATTACAACACAATATTTGTGTACAAACGCCATTCCCGTGATATCCTCAAGGATGCATATCCGAAAAGGTATGGAGTTCGTGTTCTACTGCAGTCGTCGGCCAATTTTGAACCTAAAATCCTTCCCAATACTTCGTTTATGGTTGTGCACGGGTTGCTGCGAGCACTGGGGCGTCAGGTTCGATAAGCGTCTTAGTCCCAGCTGTACATCTCTGGCTTCCTACAGACCCGGGTTCGATCCTGGTGATGGGAAGTGTATATGTACGGGTTTTTCTCCGGTTGTTACCCGCCCGTTGTACGAGAATTTGCTCCGGGTACTCCGGTTTCCTCCCTCCTGCAGAAAAAAAAACAACTGTTTACGATGGTGGTTCCTTCCACTTAACTTCTGCCGCTTGGGCCTTCAAAAAGCTGTAAGCTTATTGGCCGACAACGTCTATTCTATTCTACGTGGGAGCACTAGTCCACACATTTTTGTCAAGTGGGCAGTTGTTTTTGATTTTGTCCAAATTCCAGCTTTCCTAGCGCTTTATTATTTGTAATTGTAAACAGAGCCCTGAAATGTGCCAAACTCTTGTTCAAGATATGAGATACAAAAGCTATGACGTCATTCTGTACTACTGCAGTGTCGCCTACAATTTAATTCTGATTGTTCCCTTAGTTGGCGCGACGCACTAGCATTTGTCTAGATATCTGACCACCGTTTCGACCTTGCTGTGACGATGGTTGTTTGTGCTGACTATATGATTGTCTTTACCCCCAGACTGTACAGTAACGTGCACAGCAGAAATTTACTTCACCACCTACACCTAAAATAAAACCTTCGTTCTTGAACGAATAGCTTAAAGGTTAAACTAAATTGGCTAACAGTTCGAAAGTGAAAACTAGAACATTGCTACTCGCGGTAACAATCTTCAAGTTTTCAATTAACGTCCAAAGGATTATCCGTGCGATTAACTTGGCTAATAGGATTAACCTTGGCGGCCTTTCCTGGTTAAATTATATCACTACCTTTAAAGGCTGATCCTTTTTGGAAACCTGGCGGCTTTTCTTACACCAGTTTTGCTTTGGGGGGATGTGGCGGTTCCGGATATCGCTACTTTCATAGGACTGTGGACCATACAGAAGGTCACACCGTCTTGTACCTTTTTCTCTACCTTTTTTTCCGGAGGAATTTTACGTCTACAAATTTTCTCATAGATAATTTTTACGTTTGCCATTGCTCTATTAGCCGTTACATTAGCAAATTTGACAAGGTTCGGTTTAATGTATGTCCGTGCTTCACATGCTGAAGTTTCTTCAATCCCATTTCTGCACACATTGGGTAACAAACGCTGATTTCGTTCGCTTCGCTCACTCAATCAGCACAGCCCCTTCAGTTACTATTCACGAGATTAGACACCTGTAACTTAGGACTGTTGCATGTGTATTATGTGTGTCTCTACATATTTTCTTTAACATTTTACGTATATAAATAATTAGCCGCTGCATCAGCGAACTTGCGAATTTTTCGTTTGCTTTCTTCGTTCACATTTAGTCATTTAGAAATACCTGAAGTTCACTGTAACTGAAACATAAGACAACAACGCATTTTTTTTGGAGGAGGGGGGAGGGGTATTAACATAATCCCGTGGCTAGTGGATGTTCGTATTGTTGGATAAGAGATGATGGTGTTGGAGGGGTCCTCTTGGATTACTGCAGTTTTGGCCCTGTTGCCAGGTCAGTGCTTGGTGCCCCGGGTCTGGGGCCATTACTCCTGTTGGCCATGCCCTCCAGCTCTCTCTTGAATGTTGCTGTTGTGCGCCCCTTCTGTCCATGGGCATGGTGCCCGAACGTAAGCGCGGCTGTGGTCTCACCTGCGGCTCAGAGTGGCGAATGTGGCACGATGTTGTGTGTTGTTTTCTGCGATGCTTCATTTATTAGGGAGTCCTGGAGTTGCGGAGTTGGAGTTTCTATCCCGGCCTTGAAGGTTTTTAGAAGCTTTTCGCTTGTCTCTGTGTCATCAAGCACTACGTGTGAACTGTGCGTGATTTCTGCAGCCTTCGATGAAGTTCTGGAGTTGGCGCTCCCAGTGGTTGCAATCTACACAGATTCCAAGTCTGCGACTGCCATTCTTCAGCGTGCCGCTGCAGCAATGGATCTCAGTGATCCTCTCGTATTCTCTATCTGTCGGAAGCTGTGGGCTGTTCTCTCCAGCGGTGTGATTGTTCTTAAGTGGATCCGTGGTCATGCTGGCTCGAGGGGTAATTAGCAAGCTGACGGTCTGGCTAGGCAAGCAATTTGCACGGCGAGTGAACCACTTCGTCTAGTTATGTCTCCGCGGTCTACACGCTCTACGATAGTGGCTTGATTCATGGAGCAATGGTCTGTTGAGTAGAGTGTTGCGCTCACCAGTCGGGGATTGTATCAAGTGCAATTTGAGTGCAGACGGTTCTCCATCCTGGATTCGTTTGCGCTTGCAGATGCGAGGACTCTGTCGCGCCTTCATACCGGCCACACTCTCCTTCGGGCTCACCAGTTTCGTTCGAGATGGGTGGATTCTCCGGAATGTCCGGTTTGTGGGTTCGAGCTCTCTCTGAGGGTCATGCTGCTGCGAGTAAGCTGAGAGCTGTTGTGCGGTTTGTGCGAGCTACGGGTGTCAGGCTTTAGTGGCTTCGTGCCATCTCCTCCCTCCTCTTCGCCCTGTCCAGCAGTGCCAGGTGAATTACGAGCAGTGCCAAGTGAAGTTCGACGGCAGTATAGTGGGTTCGGTGGGGCAAGGAGGCCTGATGGTTAGCATGACCATCTCTTGCGCCAGAGGTCCCGGGTTCGATTCCGGCCTCAGCCACCCCTGCCATTTCGAGCAGAGAAGGGCCCTGTGATGTCTCGTGCTCATGTTGATTGTGGCATGTAACAGAACCTAGGATTTTGAACGCTGGGTGCGCATCAAAAAGCTACAGTATAGTGGGTTCAGTTTGGTATAAGGGAGGACAGTTGACATTTCTGGGGTGGAGTCAGTTCTATGTCCTATTGTATTGGTGTTAAGTGTTTTATGGTATTTGTAGCGGGCGTTCGGCTTAGGGCCAGAGCTCAATAAACAATTCTATTCTATTCTAATGTGCATCCCTTATATGCCAGAAAATGTTGTCCTATGTTGCAGTTCAGATTTTAGTTCGTCCAGGCTTTTACAAAAATCTAAGGACCGTGGTTGGTTGCCCAAGCCATTGTTGCTTGAATTCAATCTTGGTTGCAACATAGAAAAGAAACGAAATTTAAATTCCATGGTTGCGAATTTCAAAACCCTGCCACGCATTTGTCAAGACCCCAAAAATCCCTAAACCAGCAAACTCTGTGTAAACTTTCAGCTGTGTACGCCTTCTCAATATTTCGCTAGCCATGAGCAATAGGTCTATTGAATGGAGAAAGATGCATCAATAATGTTGTTTTCATGAGACTGTCTAGCATGTTAGTTAATAGTAATGTTTTCCCCAATGGTGAACACTCGTCCTTTAACTTTTACTTTTTCTTTATGCACCTTTTCCTTACATTTTCCACAATTTGAAAGAATTCGGTCGCATTAGGATTTACCCGTAACTTGACAAAATATGCGTTTAGTTGCTTACAGTTAACATACACAAGGCTGTTAGTTTGGCCTCTTTTTTTTTATCGACAATCATTCTTTCAACAATCGAATGTCTACAATCGGATGATCTACTGTTACTTGGCGGCGACACACTAGTGTATGTCTGGACATAGGTTTAGGATTATCTAATCCTATGGTCTAGATCTAGACACACGCTAGTGTGTCGCCGCCAAGTAATAGTAGATCGTCCGATTGTAGACATCCGATTGT
>JAHWFP010260590.1:19013-37046 GCA_023313725.1 Lithobius niger
AATAAATTACCAGTACAGTAATTTCATAGATTTATTTAACAGTGTTTAGCTCTTTTTCGTCCTTGATACAATTAAAGAAAATTGTACCAAAATAACTTGTGAATATTATGATAATTAATGCAAGATGCGTTTTTATTTCGTAACTAACAAGTTTTTTTTTCTTTCAGATAACAACCAATCCGGAATCGAAGTTTCTGGAGGCACTCCTGGTATAGACATCAGTGGTCGTAATTCTGGAGATGTCGCATTCCAAATAAACAAACAAGTGTACTACACTGCAGCAGATAATTCAGCAGAAATGCAAGGTGATAACCCTTCTATTAAAAAGAAAATAATAATAATAACTAACCGCGATCGGCGTAACAAACACCAGTCTAGTATGAAGCCATGTTGTGACATTACCTCATTTGCTGTGGTACTTGCGTTTGTTTACGTTTGTTATATTGAAGCCCCGAATTTGATATTCTTTAGTTTTCTGTCAATATGTCGTAATATTTTGTTTGTTGCTGATTGTTACTACGAAATCACCATTGCCCTTTACATTGCCTCGTTTGTGTTGCATTGGCGTTTCTTTATGTATGTTGGGGCCCAGAGTTTCATAGCCATAGTTTTCTGTCAACAATGTTTGTCGTTATTTGTTGTTTGTTCGTACTGATTGTTATTATGTAATCTCCATTAGCTTGTACATTGGCTACTGCTCACACTTTTTCACTGCTGTGTAAAGAATGAACATGCTCCCGCTATTTCATTGCTGCCGTGAAAATAATGAATTTGTTCTGCCTTATCATATTCGTTTGTACCGTTGTGTACCCTTTTGTACTCTTTATCTACCGATATCCGCATCTCAGCCATCTTGTAACAATACAAGGATGCAGGACACAACAATGAACGGGGGCTGAGAACATAGTTCTCAGTACTCGATTGCAATACAACGATGCAGGACACAACAATGAACGAGGGCTGTTTTCTGCACCGGTGTCAACACTAGATTTTTTAACGAAACCCGTGTTACACGTCTCATTGACATTGTGCAAATTTAATTTACTTTCTAAACAGCAAGTTATTTTTCACCATAATAAATACTGAAAACGGGCAATATCGGTAACATTTCAAGCATTAAAATTCATTACAATATGACACCATTGTGAAAATTTAAAGTTGCTCCTTTAAAACCATTTTTAAAATCTGTAGTTTCGGCGGTACATTTTTGTTTGCCTGTAGAGATGGTTTTTGTCCATGTTAAAGGCCGGACGCACCGACAAGGGCGCCCGCTAAAGAGCAAAAAAAAAAAAAACGGATTCTCTGAGGATTTTCTTTTTGGGATGTGCCTTATTTTGGCCTAATAGGTGTTACGGATCATCGAAAAAGTCTTTGTTTAAACGTTTTTGATTTTGTTTTTATAGTTTTTCTTCATGGTTCTGTCTACTAAAAGGGCAAGAATAGCCCCAATGTACGGGCGTCCTTGCGCACCGACTTCTGGCACTACCATCTCCAACATTATAATTTTACTTAATCTCTTTCGAAATATCTCCATCAGTCTACAATTCAAGCAAATCAACCAAATCCTCGAATACGAAATCAGAAGCCATAATAGAACACTATACGCGAAAGAAAACGTTTTTTTCCCTTTCCACCTTGCATTGTTGGTTACTCCGTGCATTACATCATTATTGGAGTCGCGTGCGTCTTCATTGTCGGGCAGAGACGCGGACATCGGTAGATAAATAAGTTATCGCCTGCTGCCCTCTTGCAAAGACCTACAATCGCTCGGGAATGCGGCCCTCGCCATTGTTAGTTCTCAGCACTCAGGAATCAGGCGATAACCTTTACTTCGTACACTTTTGCACTTTTGACAAGAGCGAAACGAATATGGTTCCAGCAAGCAAAATAACAGAAACTTCTGTCTAAACAGTCCGTCTAGAGATCTTTGTGGGAGAGAGCTAATTGATATTAAAATTTGTACACTTTCGCATCCATTTGTCACCTTTCAAACCCTAATGTATCCTTTCGTATATTTTTATACCCCTTTGCACCCTTATGTACCCTTTCGTATCTTTGTGTAGCCTTTTGTACCCTTTCGTACCTTTACGCATTCTTTCGTACCCTTTCGTATTCTTTCGTATCCTCATGTAGTTTTCGTACTTTAAACGTGATAAGGAGCATAATATATGAAGAATGGCAGGGACCACGCGACTCGCTGGTTACAGATTTTATGTATGTCATATAGTTTCTTGCGCGTCAACATCCTCTGATAAAACGAGGGATGCTGATTGTTAATAAACGTGTCGGTTATGATCTCATATAATATGTGATTAACTGAACAAAAAACCGCTTCGCCGTTTAGAAAAAGGATTAGAGCTCGTATCTCCATACTCCCAGCGGTCAAGGAACACGAATCAAAACGGATTAGAGTTCACTCAAACGCAACGAACTATAATTTGAACTCCAACTCCAATTCTAATTCAATGGTTATGTCAGAAAGTGAACACTGTTTGTATTTGAAATGTTTAATGTTTGTACGTGTAGCATGCACTTAATTTTGAGTATTATATGTGGGGGTGTAGCAGTAATCTACCATCCTACGAGCCTCGTGACCTCAACCTACGGGAAGTATTACCATGTGGGCGGTAATCCCGCATAGTTGCCCCACATTGAAGACCACGAGCGTATAAGCATGGAATCACGCCGCAGTTTGGGTCAATCCCGGTTGGGACATTGGCCCGAGGCAGGTGTGGTCCCAGCGTGTGTTACACGTAAAGCAAAACCAGAGGATGTATAAAACCATAGGAGTTGAGTTGTGTTTGAATGGATAAGCAACTCCCAGCTCAAATGCATAGCCGAAGTGCGTAGTCTTCGATGGCAAGCATGACTCACGAGTGTACCCAGAATACAAAGCGCGTCTGCTACTTCCGCCTGACCAACCCGCCATGAGGTATTCGCGGTTGATCCGCTCGTACGCGGTGGAATTTTCTGTGAAATACGCCCTGTACTACATTGTTTATGATGTATCAAACGTAGGTGTAGTCGTAGTTATAAGATTTAGAATTGAGCGAATGACTCAAGGTCCGTAGGCTCATGTATAAAATAAAAGTAAAAAAAAAAAAAAACGTAGGTAAGATAAGAGATTGTTATAATTGCCAGGCGTTACATGCCATTGTGTTTTGTAACAAAGTTTGACAGTCGAACGAAACCTTAACGCCGATTATTGGGGAAGTAAATATCGTATTTTTGTAACACGAGACGGTGTGCTTATGAATGCATGATATTTGCAAGAAAACCGGTGTAGAATGAGTCATCTTCTTGTGACAACAGTAAGTTTAACCAAGTTAAAATGTCGTAGCAGCAGAAAAATTGAATAAATTACTAAATCTAATTTAGTTCCGTTATACCAGTTTAGTACCGCGTTATACTAGGCGTCGTCTGCTTTCTCAGCCATGTTGAAAGATGGTTTAGAGGGATTAAACCTAGTGCGTTGGGTGTAAATTACCGATCGCGCGGCCGCGAGTGCCGATTGGCGTGGCGGTACGTCCTTTGACGCCGCGCTCTTAAACTTCCGGTTTAGTCAAGTTGCTTATCGACCAAAACAAACTCAACTCCTATGATAAAACGTTCCGTGGACCGGCCTGCGGTTTAATACACTGACATGGCTTAACGATGTACGGGAGGAAATGACTTGACCCAAGGCCCCTAATTGGGGAGGACTGTGTTTTTCTTCCTCGACTTTATTGCTTAGGTTTTATATACGCAGAAGTGGGGCCAAATACAGGGAACACAGTTTTCACGGGAGTCGTAACGGGCTGTAAAGCCGTGCCTTGAACATACGGGAGAGACAAGTTAATTTGGTGGTTCATGGGAAACAAATCAGTTCGTGACGTCTCACGGAATGGGAACAAGTAATAAGAAAGCAAAACTCAAAGTTTCTGGCACGCTTCATCATCCCAGGAATCCGGACTCCAGGCAAGACATTACCAAAATCCAATCGGGAGTTACAAGTACAAATTATACGGTAAGGACTTCAGAATGGTACAGAGGGGAAAATCCAGTCCATGAAGAACAACATCCATTACAAAAGGATCGGAAATATTGAAAAACTCGCTCCGACAAGAGCGGTTACCAACGGTAAAATTCAATCTCCTAAAGGAGAACATAAAACAAAAAAAAACAATTAGTAATGCACACCATAACAATGGTCATATTCTAAGTTAACGACAATTCAACGGCACTACACTATAACAATGGCTATTTATATCAAGGTACAATAAAACACAAAGCATTTCAGGACTTAAAATAAGATGTTGGCAGTAAAGTACGAAGGGCAACAGCTCCAGGCACTTAGGGACGAAACTGTCTCACATTTTACAGGTTTTTTTTTTTAAATTCGTCAGCGTTTTTCATTTTAAGTCTGATTCGTGTGAGTGGGTTATATGTGTATTTTGTGTGCATTTACATTTTTTTAAACAAACAGACTCCTATTTAAGGCAGTTTTTTTTCCTTGCGTGTTTATCTTTTTTTGTTTTAATTCCAGAGATATAATTACGCGTTCATTCTGTGTAGGTATTTTTAATCTTTCAATTTTGTATGCGTTTTGCTGTTTATGGCGTCTGTTTTGCATGTGTTTGTGGGTTTATGTTTTCGTTCTCTTTCATGTACGTGTATAGGTTTTATTTTTGTGTGTTGTTTTTTTGTGTGAAATATCCACTCGTTTTGTTTGTTTCATTAGTGATGTACATGTATGAGTATGCATGGAGGCTGGCAAGTCACAATCCTTGTTCCCTGGAATTGGAGTTCAAATTATAGTTCGTTGCGTTCGAGTAAACTCTAATCCGTTTTTATTCGTGTTCCTTGACAGCTGTGAGTATGGGGATACGAGCTCTAATCCTTTTTTCTAAACGGCAAATTTTTGTTCAGATAATTTGTTAGCTTTTTCCTCTTTTTTTTTATTGTAATTGCTACGGTCTGGTCTTTCATTTGTACAGTATTTACACTATCCACCCAATTATGTTTGAGAAAAAAACTGAGCATTAGAAATGCATAATTAGGTTCATGTTCCGCCCAAGCTTCGTCCCATGTCTATTATTTTATGGCAACGCACTAGCGTGTGTCTCGATTTAGCATGTGTCATCTTGATGGGCAGTTGCTTTTGCATTGTTGCAGCCAGATGCAATATCGTGGCAAACAGTCGCGGAAACAAATCAACTGGCTTTCCGAAGCCCGCATTGAAGAACTAAATAAGTCATTCAGTCGTGTCGGCCGCCCAATTTAGAAAGGCTTCAGTATTAAGGACATTGCACTCTAAGGTTTAAATGTTGAAGATTAAGAGAAAATCGGGACTGTTTCACCGTTACCCGATTTTCTCTTAATCTTCAAGAGAAAACCTTAAACCTTAGATTGCAATGTCCTTAATACTGAGGCCTTTCAAAATTGGGCGGCCGACACGACTGAATAACCTTTTTAGTTCTTCAATGGCAGCACATGTAGGCCTAATTACATGTGCTGCCATCCAGTAGTATAGGCCTAATTCTTCAAACAACGAGTTAACAGTTCGCCTAGTGTATAAAGGGCATGCTGGACCCGCTGAGTGGACACCATGTCATACGCATCTCCGATATCCAGAAATACTGCTAGGACAACCCCACCATGGATCCAAGCCTCCCGTACCCCAGATTCAAAAAACAAAACCGCATCTTGAGCACTACGGTTAGGTCTCTTTGGTAACGAGACTTCTGATGAGCATGCTCGACGAGGCTATGAGCAAAGGATTAATCGGGTAAAGGTTCCTTGCATCCCTTGTGATCTGCGTCCAGTCATTGTTGCGTGGCAGCGTTCCAGCTGGCAAGACGAGTGGGTGTCTGGTACTACGGGACGAGTGCTTCACGAGTGCATTCACCCGACTGTTGAGGTGCCTCTTCTTTTGGCTCATTTACCGGTAGGGATTGCTAGTTTGATTTCCTGGTTACGCACTGGTCACACGCGGTTGAGGGGTCACGTGTACTGTCTTGGTTGGGTGACTACTCCAACTTGTGGCTGCGGGTAGGAAGAAACTGTCTCTCATTTTCTCTTTGAGTGTCATGATCTGCAGACTGAGCGACTGGCGCTCCTAGGCCGGTTTGATTTTCGAAGCGATCTTCGACTGGCTCTTGGGGTTCCCCCGAATGCCGTTAGTGGTCTTGGGCGCTTTCGTGCGCTTGTGGCTTTTTGTAAGGCGTCCAATCGGGACATTTGACATTTGGGGCATTTTGGCATTTGGGGAATTTGGGGCATTTGGGGCATTTACGGTGGCAGTAGTATTTTGTAGGCATTTTGTTAGTGTGTTTGCTGGGTTCATCTAGTGTTAACAGTTTACTTCAGGAATGAACAAATACGACGACAATGTTACTTTCTCCGTGCCCAAGCATCGTTGCAATTGTTCGAGTGATCGCTTACCCGATCTTGTGCGCCTCACGTCTGTATTGGACCATTGTTTCATGTAACATTTTCATATTGTTAGCCGCTCCTCCGCCTCCGGTCCAGTTTTTTTTTTAAATTCTCGTGCGCAAACGAACTCTAATAAGCACTGCCTGCCGGCCGTGCTGATAATAGGATGATCTATTATTCCACACTTGGAATCTTTTTTAAAAATTTGTAACCCATGCAGGTTTCAAAAGGATGAAAATAGAATATCATGACCGATTATCAAGTTCGAAATAATGGGCAAAAAGTAATAAGATAACATAGAAACAAACCAATATCGAATGGCAACTACCGACTAGGAATGCTGTTCTAATTGCATTGTAATACAATCCTAATTTTATGCCACCCAATTATTTAATAGCCCTTGTCCGTACGTCAGTATCTTTTGTTTAAACCTAGAGTTTGAGCGAGCGATTAGGCAGGCCAGATAAAGTTCGACCTTCAACAAGCACGGTTTCAATTACACTGTTTTGGTTTTCTTGGCCAAGAGATGGAGGTGGAATATTCGACTGAATTTCGATTTTGTCTGTGTGTTTGTCCGTTTTGGAGACGATAACGATCACAATTTTGTTCTGATCTGGTTGAAATTTCAAGTCATTGGGCTTTAGTGCATGAAATTCAAGTGTTCGAAGATGAAATTTCTATCTCAGATATTTTCGGATTCATTCGGTTTTCCGTCGGAGATTTTGACGTTCGTATCGATTTTAAGATTTACAGCGTTGAAAAATAAATTAAACGTTTTTTCTTGTACACATCCAAAGTAGCCATTCACCTCGGGAAAAAACCTATGAACTATGGAACAGAAACGATAGTCTCCTCTATCCACTGAGACATTTATCAATTAGTCTAGAAGCGCGCTAATACATCGCCTATCAAGTTCAGATTGTTGGTTTTCCACGGCGTCTAATTATTGGCGTCTGACTGTTGTTCAAAAGAGGACATTATTACATAGGGCCTTACGGCTTCGGGCAGATGACCAGGAGTTGTTAACGCTCGTTAAACCCTTTGAAACCCTTTGACATTATTAATGTTTGGGCGAGGGTTAGTTACTGCTTCTCTTAACTGAGACTGGCGTTTTCTGGTATTGCATACTAAATGTTAGTACGACAGAAAGCTTTGGAAATTGTATAGATCGACGGGGTTTACCGAGTAGACAACAGAAACAACTCTTCATAGCTGTGCAAAAGGGATTTCAAGACGAAAAAAAATAACTCAATATCGTTGATTTCATGCTAGCTGCTACCACTACTACTATATTTATTACTATCTAATTCCACTTAGATAAAATAATTTATGCGACCGATACGATTGAAAGTTGTCATTCAGCGGTTGACTCCAATAGGTGCCTTATATCGTTTGACACTTGGGAATGTTTTAAATCCAACGATTGTAATAATTAGTATTGCTATTTTCGTGAACGTTGGGAACACGCCATCTGAATAATTATCCTCCATAGCCAAGTAGCAATGCCGACTATGGTAACTTATTGTTGCCGTTTCACAATTAAATCGAATTGTTATATTGTAATTGTCCGGGTGCTGCAGAGATAGGATCTTAGGACTTCGTCCGTCAGATGACTGGAAGCGGTTAGCGCTCGCTAAAACCCTTTGAATTGAACTAAATAAACTATCGCATCGTCTACAAATATATTTACTGGGAAGAAAATCGTGAAGGGCAACCACTCCTTGAAGAAAAAAAAACAAAAAAATTATATATAGAGGCCTAAACTAAACCAAACTAAACTAACCTAACTTATCGGCTCACTTGTTTCTGTTTTATAATCAAAATATAATACAACGAAATTATTAGAAATATAATTAATCTGCGACCATTAATTATATCAAAGTGATGATTTTCTTTAGGCTGTTAAAGAAACGATTTACAATTATATTTTCATAATGAGCTCACAATCCAAACTTACACTAAAGCAAACCATAGAACAACCAAAAGGGGTGATGTCATACAAAAACCCCATAAGGATAAAGGAAGCCAGCAAGTTTTCGCCATAGAAAGTAGTGATGTCAGAGCCAAAATGGCTGCCACTAATTTTTCTGTCCCGACCTTGATCACTCAATCTTAACTGACACCTCGATGATTGCCAGTTAAACTTGAGTGATCATAGTTCGAACCACAAACTTGGTGGCAGCCATGTTTGCTCTGATATCACTACTTTCTATGTTGAAAACTTGATGTGTCCCTTTACCCTTATGGGTTTTATATACGATAGAATTATTCTAGATTTAACAAAACCAAGTCGTTCAAACTATTTTAAAACAAACAGACTGCTCCACCGAATCCACAGAACAATTAAACCATCTAATAACAATATAGACTTTGAGGCGCTTGGATTAGCCTATAATGCCAGGTTTCCAAGTTCCAGCAGCATTCGCTAATGCTAATTACAATAGGCCTAATTCTTCAATACAGGACTAGAATCACACAAATATAGGCCTAATTACATGTGCCACCATCCAGTAGCGTGCCTATGGCTTTTTAGGTACCTAAAAATTTAATTAATAAATACTCGCTACTGCAAATTATATGCCTAATTCTTCAAACACAGGACTAACCACACAAATGTAGGCCTAATTACATGTGCTGCCATCCAGTATTATATGCCTAATTCTTCAAACACAGGACTTACCACAAAAATGAAGGCCTAATTACATGTTCTGCCCTCCAATATTACAGGTATAATTCTTCAAACACACGACTAATCACACAAATGTACGCCTAATTACATGTCCTGCCATCCAGTGTATAGGCCTAATTCTTCAAAGACAGAACTAACCACACAAATGTAGGCGTAATTACATGTCCCGCTAGCCAATATTATAGGCCTAAATCTTCAAACACAGGACTCATTCGCACAAATGTAGGCCTATTATCTCTATGACAATAGCAAAAACACGAAACGAAAAGGCATATTTTTGTTCCTCACTGCTGCCAAATTTGAGCACTCTCCAGGCGCATTGGCATAGTACGAAGACACAAAATAACTTGCTGCTTAAATAGCATTGCTATGATGCTGACTTTTACAGACATATATACGTTTGTATCATAGCAATTCGATGATGTTGCAGTAGCAAGTTCTTTTGCATGTCTTCTTGCCATGGCAATGCGCCTTGAGAGTGCTCAAAAGGAGGCGATGTGATAAACGAAAGGTGATGTGCGCCAAATTCATAAACCATTTGTCTGGACTATTTTAACTTTTCGCCAAGCTGCACACATTTTTAATGTTAATAAGTTTTAATTTAATTTTTTCCTAAAAAATTATTACTGTTCATGTATAGTCTTTGCTGGTTGTTATTTATCCAACATTAATATTAATTTAATATTACAATTTTTAAGGAGATATAGAATGTAATATAAAAGAACAATGAAATTGAGAAAGAAGTGCGATAGGTGTAACTCCGAACATTAAACAACCCTTCGTTCGCTACCTCGGCCAGCTGCATCATGGCAACTCATAGCGTATGAAATGTTACTGACAAATGTTACAGAAAACAATGTTGAACTAAATAAAATCTTGGGGTATACATAAATTTAGCAGTTACTTTCAAATTACATGGTTAAAAGTAAATTCAAATACAATGACTACAGAACTTTTAATAGATCTTTGAATTTAACTAGAATATCCTGGCCATCTACGCTCGGTGTTTCATAAAACAACCCCCCCCCCAATCCCCATGTTGCAAACGGTGCATCAAACACCACCCGTGCGCTCAGTCATTTTTTGGCTGGCTAATAAACGCTGATGTGAGTGAACCCGTCTAGGTATATATTTTTGCGCGTTTTTAATGTTTAACCGAGTTTCACTAATCCTTTTATTTTAATCTTTCAGCAGTTTATGCCAGCCGTTTTGTGTCAGTGGTTTATGCCAGTGGTTTATGCATCGTTTAAACAATTATTTTTAGCTGGCTACTATACGCGGATTGAGTGAGCGAACCAACCTGGGTATTTTTGCGCGTTTTGAATATTAATCCGGTTTTCACTAAACCTTTAATTTTAATCCTTTAATCATCCAGCATCGTTTAAATAATTCTTTGTTGCTGGCTAACAGTATTATCGTGTGGTAAATTAAATTTCATTGTTTACAGAGATTGTATTGTTGCCGGGCACTTTGCAACGTAGCAATGATTAGCATCGTGCACCACAGATTTAAAGTGATTGTAAATTGATTGTTACGTGTTATTGTTGGTTAGTGATTGTTGGTTACACGGACAGACGGGCCTTGCATTGGCCTCGATTGGTACTTGGGTGGGTGACCTCCTGAGAATCCATTCCGGGTGTTGCAGACATAGGGCCTTAGGGCTTCGTCGGGCAGATGACCGGGTGCGGTTAACGCTCGCTAAAATCCTTTGATCCTTTGACGGGCCTTGCAGGTAAAGGTTCTCGTCAGGTATGTACATACCAAAGTTAAGCAGCATTGGACCTGATTGATACTTGGATAAGTTACCACCTGGGAATCCATTCCGGGTGTTGCAGACATAAAGCCTAAGGGCTGCGTCGGGTAGATAACCAGGTGCGGTTAACGCTCCCTAAAAGTGACGTTGTCGTTGCATCTTGGTCCAGTTAACATTATCAGCCAGAGATAAGATTAACTCGTTATGGAGAACCAAAATAAAATGGCCTTGGGCTTTGCTTAAATTTTCAAGTTTTAAACTATAGGGTGCGAAGTGTTCCCACGGCCTCAAAATTAGTCGACCGACATGACTGCGTGACTTAATTACTTCTTCATTGCGGGCTTCGGGAAGCCAGTTGAATTGTTTCCGCGATTGTTTGCCGTGATACTGCATCTGTCTGCAACAATCCAAAAACTCATCGAGATGACACACGCTAAATCCAGACACACACTAACGTGTTGCCATCAAATAATAAACATGGGAAAAATCTTGGACGGAACCTGAACATAAATACGCATTTCTAACGTTCCGTTTTTGCGCAAACAAAATTGGGTGGGCAGTGTACATATCGTACACATGATAGACTAGACCGAACGCATTCCCATAAAAAGGAAGCGAAAAAACCAAGCTAAAAAGCATTAGAGCTCGTGTACCCATACTCATAGCTGGTTAAAGTACACGAATAAAAACGGATTAGAGTTCACTTTAACGCAACGAACTTTGACTTGAACTTCAATTCCAGGATCAAGGATTGTAACATGCCATCCTCCATGTACACTAATACATGTACATGACTAATCAAACAAACAAAACGGTTGGATATTTCACACACACACACAAAAAAAAGATAAATTAAAAAAAAACCTATATATTACACAAATTATGTTCACACAATCATATATACGCACACAAATATTGAACATTTCAAACACAAACTGCGTTGACATTAAGACATAACCATTCAGGAAAAACAGTTCTTGTTTTCCCTGGAATTGGATTTCAAATTACAGTTCGTTGCGTTCGAGTGAACTCTAATCCGTTTTTATTCGTGTACCTTCTCAGCTATGAGTATGGGGATACGAGCTCTAATGCTTTTTTTCAAACGGCGAAGCCGTTTTTTGTTCAGTTAATAAGGTGATGTTGTTTTAAATAAATAAAATCGTAAACAAAGAAATTATGGTTTTTTATTTCCATTTGATTGAGTGGCTTTTCTTAATAAAACTGTTTATTTGTTTCTATTTTACAGTCTCCAAATGTTTAACAGCAATGCTGAAAGCCAAGTATCAAAAACTACAAATACCTAAACTACCCTGGTTGGGAAATTGGTACCTTCCATTGAAAAACTATTACGTCGATTTGACTATCACCCCAAAAAACAACAAGAAAAGTCTTTGGGGAGAAAAGGTTATCAAACTGCAGGATATCTTTAGCCCAATTGGTCACAGAACGCCAACCCGCATCCTTGTTGAAGGCCCTGCTGGTTATGGTAAAACTACATTAGCCCTCAAGTTGTGCTATGATTTTGGTGAACAGGAAGATGGTTATATGAATCGATTTGACCAAGTCATTCTTATTCGATTGAGGGATTTTGAAGGATCATTAAGTGATATGATTCTGAAGAACCTCGATTTGAAAAACACGACTTCCGCAAGTATCTTAAAAGCCATTCAAAACAATCAAAAAAGAGTGCTTTTCATCTTGGATGGCTGGGATGAGTTAAAATCGAGCAACTACGAATATCTCCTTCCACTATTGAACTGCCTGATTTATCCTGAATCAACAGTTATTGTAACATCACGTATAGGTAGCGTTAAACTGGAAGAACCATCCCAGTCCTCGGCTGTCAATATGTTGGACTGTTATGACACGAGGATACAAATCAAAGGGGTCATTGGTAACAACAAAATCCAGTTCTTAGAATGTTACTTGAATAGTTTTCCAAAAGAGAAAATTGACACTGTGAAACTGTTGTTCAAGACAAAGTTTGGACTTCAATTTGGTAAACGCTCCTGGACTTTCACATGGAAATGGACACTAACGGAAATATCGTTGTCAGTTTCTGCAAACGATACTTTGTTCGATTGTCCATTATTTCTTTTGCTATTGGTCACTCTGGCAATGGAAACAGATATAGAGTCTGTAGAAACGCGAACTGACCTGTACAAGGCTCTCTTTAACTTTGTAGTGCGACGAGGATGCAGTAAAATGAATGGATCTGATCAGCTAGTAGATCTGTTTGAGTTCGACATGGCCGACCCTCCCTATTACGTTCAACAGTTACAACAACTTGGAAAAGTGGCATATCTAGCTGTGTGCCAAAAGAAGTTTGCAATGTCAAAGGAAACCCTTTCCCAACACTGTGATAATGTAGAAGCTATAATTGCATATGGATTTTTGACACAGAATGACTCTGTTGATGGCGTAAATCAGAATGAATGGTTTGAACCTGTACATCTAAGTCTCTTGGAGTTTTTAGGTGCCTATCACATCTGGTTGACACTTTTGTCAAATCCTTCTTCGATTATTACAGAGCTGGCACTGGAAAGTAAGTCCTTTTCAGCTAGTAAGTCAACAGAAGAGTCATTACTTTTGACATTTCTATTTGGACTCCTCGGCAGGCAACTCCCTATTTTGTCTTCAGTTGTGAGTATGTTTACAGACCAGGAAATTCGACGACATTTCATAGATATGTTCGACTTGATAGGATCAGAAAGTAAACTAAACACGACTGACCTAATTAAGGCTGCGGTGCTTTTAGTACCAAGTCACTTATGTGTTGATTTTCTTGAAATTGGATTGAAAAGAACTGACTTCTTTGTGGCAGTTTTGAATTCTGCTTTGAGTATGAGAAAAATTATATCCATCGACAGCAGAAGAGTTACTAATTTCACTGCAGAGAGGAACAACCCTGTGAATGTTGACAAGATTGAGTTGTTAGGTAAACATCTTTTAAGTGCGAAAGAGATAAAACTCTACAAAAACATCCATTGTCGAGAATTGAAATTAGACTTAACACATCGTTTCGACGGTTTTGCTATTATGGTTGAACTAATAACCAATACAGTTTCTTATGAAACAATTCATTTAGAACTTGGAGAATGCGATGCTAAGAACTTGCAGTGGCTCATACAAGTTGCATATGATGGCTTTCTCAAAGAAGCACGTATATTCATAACCCTGGAGTTAGACGTGATTGTTTCTGAGAAGGCTGAAGCAATATACCTGAAATTTCAAGAACTCGTTCAGAAGGATTTGGTAGAAGGTATGAATATTATTGTGAAGGATTTTTCTGAGACTGGGATGGAAAATATTTTGTGTTCCATTTCAGAATCCAGACGGCTGCAACAGTTATGTGTTACGAATAACTGTGAAGATCTGTTGTCGATAAACTTAGGGTTATTGTGCAACGATGGAAAAAAGAAATGGCAACAATTAGAATTCTCCAGATGTTTAGTCACCAGTTTTGGATATGTGGGAAGTGCACAAGAAGTGACCGTGGTTAGATTCCATTACTGCAGGTTTAAGCAAATGACTGCTATGAAAACGTTATCTTTAAATTTTGTTACATTCCTCTCTCTACCAGATAGTTTCTTCCCTGTCTTGGACGACAGTTCACCACTTGCTTTTAAATACCTTTGCCTTCCAGTGGAAGTCTGTTTATTGGAGAAACGTTTTTATCATTTCATTCACTTGAAGAATCTGCTTGTTCTTGCTTTGGATTTTTGTTCAGCTTATCAGCCATTGCCGGGTGAATTTTTGTGCACACTTTCATCTCTTAAGTCATTGAAGAGATTGGAATTATGCAATGTATCAAATCGCAATGCAGAATTTATTTCGACATTCTTAGAAGAATTAAAAGTAAACCTCAAATCCCAAGAAACAACCCAACAACGAACTAAGTCGCAAAATCAAGATTTACCTCCGTCGTCCGACTGTGACGCTGAAGTAACACAGTCATCGAACCAGTCTCGAACATTGTTCCAATCTCTGGAAGCTATTCAGCTGCAATTCGATTATTTGCTTTTCGACGATTTAGCACGTTTAGGTGAAGTATTTTATCTACAATTGTCGTCCTTGAAATGGCTTTTAACATCTTGTAAGGTAAATCAAGTAAGTCTGCAGATAACTGAAGAGATGCCCATCACAGCGACGAAGTGTAAAATGGGTAAACTGGCATATGCCATTTTTACTCCAGCCCATAAGTTTACAATACAACGAGAAGACAGAGTGCATTCAGACGATGATCCTGGTTGGTATAGAGAAGGATTTAGGACGCTGAACTATTATACCTTATCGGTGAGACTGAAATAATGTATCGCTCAGAAACCCTCGTTGCAAGCAAGCACAGAGAAGCACAGTTCATGGGCAAACAAGATAAAAGTTGAACCGTTAAACAGTCAGCTAACTGGCAATTCTCGAACCAATTACAAATCCAATTTGTAATGGCACAATCTCGTTGTTGTTGTTATGGGAAGTGTACTTCAGATTAGGTTAGGTCGTAGTTTTAAGTAGTCTTAGGTTTGTAGATGGAGCGCATGACACAAGGTCTATTAGGCTCTAGTAAATAAAATAAAATCAAGCCAATTTGTTGTTACTTTCATCTTTTTCAGTGTTTAAATGTCACCATGCAAATCACTTTAGCAAAGATTTGTGATAAGGGCCATGTGCAAAAATAATAAAAGACAGTTGAAGTGGACAGCAGGAGTACACTAGTTTATGTAAGGCTTGACTTCCGTCTCCTGTAAGTTAAAGGGAATATTTTGATGTTTGATATCTTTACCATAGTTTAATGTTTTTAAACCAAATTTGGTAAGGGCTGGGAAAACAAGCGTATACCAAAATTTATTGAAAGCTGTCGGATCATATAGAAAATCTGAACGTCAGCTGAAATCGTAAAACTAGTGTTTGTCTTGTTGTTATTGTTGTTGGGCAGACATTTTCATGCAACGCTATCTACAACCCATCTTATTTGCTCTATAAATGGTGGTTATAGTGAAATTTACACATATGGTTCTGCTTTTCCAAAAATCATCAAAACTGGTTGAGTTGTTCCGGAGTTACGGGGACTCTAAATGAACAGTTTTATTGTTTTACACTATTTTAGACACTGCTATTAGGCAAAAATGCAAATCAGCATGCGCCAGCTACAAGGCGTATATGCTGAAAATAAAATGTTGTACTCTTCAATGTCGATTTAAACTTAAAGTAGTTAAACATTGTTTACTGCATTGGAATAATTGTGACATTTTTGAATTTTAGTAGCTGTAATGGAATATGTTTTTTTTAGGCGATGTCTCAAAAGCTGGCAAGTACGGCAGATGACTTTAAAATGTGAGCCTCAAAATTTTCTGCCACGTCCCCCTTTACGACCCTGGAAAATGCGTGATCTCCCTATCACGCAATGTCAGAATTAAGATCGAGATCAAGATGTTTCAGGGTGGGGACGGGGAGGCCATCGAAATTTTGAAGTTTATATTTTAAATTCACCTGCTGTGTACTTGCCGCAGTGTACATCTACTTTCATCTACTAAAAATTCACTGTCCGACTTTAGAAACTTGGACTGCCATTTTTAGCATGGCGCAAGTAGGTCTAATGGTTAAGCACGACTATCTCATGTGCCGGAGGTGCCGGGTTAGCACCTGACTGCCGACCCTGACATTCATTTTCGGGAAGAAAAGGGCCGTGTGATGCCTCGTGCTCCTGCCAAAAGATCCTAGGAATTTCCAATCGAAATTACCTAGCAAATTGTGCTTTTCACATGCTCCACATTCCGATTTTGTAGTTTAGAATTTCTAATAGTTCGGTCATGTATCCCCCCCCCCCTTACTCACCTCTCCCTCCCCACCATTTTGACGGACCGGATGTTTCCTTTAAAGGCTGGTTGCCACCAAAACAAAGTTTGGACCATCTAGCGCCATCGAGCGCTATCTAGTTTTCTCTAAGCACTTGCTCGCCGCCAGCTAAGAAATTCTGGCAAAGAAATATCTTTTAACACAACAAACAAGCCACGAGCCTTCTGAATTATTGAGTAATTGAGTATCTGGTACGTCCTCGTGCAGCTAGCAAGCTGTAAATGTTAACGATATTAATGCCGCTAGATGGCGCCACGGTAGAATATAAAGAAATTACTCAGGCGCCGTTTAGTGACATAAATATCGTTAACCTTTACAGTTTGCTCCCAGGTGCACGAGGACGTCCCAAAATTTTACTCAATTATTAAGGCGGCACGTGCCTTGTTTGTTGTATTTAAAGGTATTGCTTTGTGCGTTCCGTGCATCTGTGCTTCTGTGCGGTCAGATTTAATTGAACCAAAGTCAAAACAGCAAAGGAACCCAAATAAACTTATCTGAAGGTTTCAAATACCATAATGTTGCGTAAGTGTTAAGTCCACCTCAAACCTTACTGCTGTCCTCAACCATTACAACAACAAAAAGAAAATGTTTCAAATGTTCTTTACAGTTATTACATTTGAACCCGGCAAGTAAGTTAATGATTGGCGTCTGCTAGTTGGGTTAACAGCATCAGTGTAAAAAAAAAAAAAATAATAGTTTCGTATCGTAACTAGGGTAATAAACTGAAAGGCTACAAAGACTTATATTTACACCTAACAAGCGCTGATCCCGAAGTCCCATGTCCCACCAGTGGTGCACGAGGCTCATCATTGCAACGTTGCAAAGTGGCTTCAACAATAATACCTCTGTAAACAATGAAACTCAATTTACCAAAGCATAATATTCGTCAGCGAAAAATATTTGTTTAAACGATGCTGGACGATTGAAATTAAAGGATTAGTGAAAATCGGATAAATATTCAAAACGAACAAAAATACACAGACTGGTTTGCTCACTCAGTCAGCATTTACTAGCCAGCAAAAAATAATTGTTTAAATAGTGCATAGACTGCAGGAATAAACCGATGGAATATTAAAATTAAAGGATTAGTGAAACGCGATTAAATATTCAAAATACGCAAAAATACACAGACAGGTTCGCTCACTCAATCATCGTTTACTAGCCAGCAAAAAATAATTGTTTAAATAGTGATAGACTGCAGGAATAAACCGATGGAATATTAAAATTAAAGGATTAGTGAAACGTGATTAAATATTCAAAATATGCAAAAATACACAGACAGGTTCGCTCACTCAATCATCGTTTACTAGCCAGCAAAAAATAA
>JAHWFP010260591.1:2903-38470 GCA_023313725.1 Lithobius niger
GTAAATATTCTGAAAATTGGCTATTTAAACACTTCAACGGAATAAAATTCTTTAAAATGTGTTGTTTTACAGGGCTCCGAGGGACTTGTAGACAGTCCCCCCCCCCCCCCCAATTTCTCTGACCCCGTTTTGAATTCCAACTTCCTATGCTCCTCCCAAAAAATCCTGGGTGCACTACTGCCGATAACGAACACGAATTGTATGCTTTAATTGGTAGTTTAGTTTAAGATGATGGAATAACCAAAAATGCCCAATTTCACACGAATGGACACTCACAAACTCGGTGCCCTGCTAATTTTTGACAAATTGTGGAATCATTGACTTTCGTCTTCATCAGGCTTGATGGAAATACTGTTCACTCTGTTTACATGTCTCTTGTCTCCTGGATTTGAATTTGGACCAAAGTTCAAAGCCCAAATTAAAATTCAGAGTGAACAGTGTTTCCAGCCAGCCTGATAAAAACAGGTGTCAGTGATAGTTCAGTCTGTCGAAAATTAGCAGGACACTGAGTTTGTGAGTGGTCAGTGATCCTTCTGGTGAAATAGAGCGTTTTTTTTTCTTTCATCATCGTTAGCTTGAATATGAACTTTCACAGTAAGAACCACTTTGGAATTTTTCATGGTAGTTTAGTGTCTTGTCCGAGTAGATTTAGTTTCATTTTAACCATGTTGTGTTTATTAGTTTTGTTAACTTCATCCACATGTGCATGATCATTATTAGTGCTGCTTTTTATGCAGTTTTCGTAGAATAATGTTTTCATTTCTTATTGTTTGTGTGTGTGTTTGCTTTTGCTGTATGTTGTGCTTAAAAGCTTGTCCACTTTCTACTACAGTTTGGTTTATTCAACAAACATCCTTGCTACGGCTGTTGTAGTCCTGTGCTTGTGGTGCTTAGCCTATAAACTCATTATCATTACCTTTTCTATACATTCATTTGTAGGTATTGCCATACGATCGTAGAACATTGATTCGTCATTTAAAAGCTAGCATTCCTTGAATTAGAATCCAATAATATTTGAAACTTATTTCATAGCTACAGCACGGTATCATCTGTCATTTTGGCAAATTTTCCAAAGTGTCTCATCTATTTCAAAGTTGAAAATCTCATGGTTCCTTTTCCCATGTTAGGATGCAAACCCCATCAAGGTATCGTCTGTCATTCATTAGTTGCAATATGTACTATTTCGTACCATTTCCGCATAAGTGAAGTGTGGTGAAAAAGCAGTCTCACTTGTAATTAAAATAATAATCTACACAATCTTCGAGAAGTCAACATTTTTCGGGAATTCCGGGTAGCCGAGTGATTAGCACGACTGTCTCATGCACCCGGAAGTCGCAGGTTTAAACCTGGCTTCAGCCAACCCCGGTGCATTTGGCAAAAGGATGGCCCGGTAATGTGCTCATACTTGGTTGATTGTGGCATATACAGTATCGTAGGTATTTCGTAGCCAAACTGTCTGCAGTGGAAGAGGAGGTGAAATCCACTAGTTTCATTTTCACAAACTGAACAGGTAGGCCTACTGCAAATGCTTTGAAAGTCACTAGAATCACCTGGAACTCTGTAATTATTCATCACGCTCACTTTGAAAATCAGGTTAACTGTCTCTATCTTGCAGATTTTCGACTGTATATCAACAGCGTTTTTCACCAGGCACGATCAAGGAAAAACGTTAGTCCTCTGGTTACATCTTTGTCGTTTTCGTCTGCTCGACAAGAACGTCCTCGGTCCCCGATATTTACAAGTTATGCTCACGCAGATGGACTGGTCTCGTTTATCTACAATGCTTGGCTCATTTGCCCATTTGGCTTGGTCGTTACAAGTAACTAAGAAGGAGAGCGGCTAGGGACAAGACGAAGACAATGGTGAGAACAAACTCTAAATGAGATCGACACCTACAGTGCCCGAGTCTTATCGCAATCCAGCACCACTTACGTAATAACATCCCCCTAATGAACATCCAGGGCCCTATCAAACCCTAATGTCATGCACCTGGTGGGAAAAGACTTAGATGGCATGCTGAAACGACGATGGAGTGACGGAAGTAAGTGGAGAAAAAGCCTGGGCCTTGTTATCGGCCTTGTTATCTGCGAGGACCATGCCATTTGGGCAAGTGAGTCCAGCATTGTAAATATAGGACCCAGCATTGTAACATAGGAGGCCAGACCATCTGCAGGAGCTAACCACGAAAATATCGATGGCCGTGGATCTTCTTTTCGAGCAAACGAAAAAGACACAGATGTAACGAGAGGACTCATTTTTCCTTGATCGTGGCTGATGAAGACTGTTGATACACAGTCGAAAATCTGCAAGATCCTGACTTTCAATATTTTCTTAGTGTACAAATATAAGAATTCTGCTGTACACAGCTCGTGAACAAGAAATAACTCTTGTTTTAGCACTGTTACGTGACTTTGGCTACCATTTTGTCCTTCATAGTAGGACATTCAAAGACTCAAAAAGGAATTGGCCTAACTGAAATTGCTAATTCAGTAAGACCTCTCCTTTCACACATAATTAGCACTTACAGCGAATTAACCTGAGGCATACATTTGCAAATTGCTCAATCTATCAGGATTTTGTAAAATTTTAGCTTTCATGCTTTATTCAATTCTGGGAAAGCGTCAAGTTCCCATGTATACAGTACACTGTTGAACAGTGATTAGAACTTCCTCGTGAATTTGCTTTTGTGATCAAAATTCTGTCACTGTTTACTAGTAGTATCTGTAACAGTATGGTAGGAAACTAATTATAGTTAGAAAATATAAAAAATATAGAAAATAAAAAATATAGTTAGAGATCTGTATGCAGTGGCCTAGTTTTCGTGATATTGGTATTGTTTTGGTAAAGGATCCACACCAAACCAAACTAAAATTTGCTTCATATCTGCCTGTGAGGGTGTTTGTGTGCGTGCGCGGTAAATTACTGTCTTTATGACTAAACAGAAATTAATTTATACTAGTAACTAGCTAATATTAAATGGCAATAATTCGGCTTAGTGCTGTGTGCCAATGGTTCACTATAAGCTACTGGCAAGGAAAAAATAAAAGTATAAACTACTGAAAATATGTGGTCAGTTGTTATAGTCGACGCACGTATGGAGTAACAGTAAGGAGAACTTTTGTTTCGTAGTGTTACGGGTAACAATGACACACAAAATCAAACCTTCGGTAGCGTATGGCAATACCAGAGTAATAAGAAACTCAACTTTCAAGTTATCTTCTTTCATCTTTTAACCTTTACTAAAATTCTAAATCGATAACTTTTCTTAAAGGTAAAAAAGGTATCTTTGTAACCCAATTACAGAATATAATGCTGAATATAACGGTAACATTGTTCACTTTTGAACAGGGAGCACAAGTTTAACAGGACATTGGTGATTGACATAATCAAACAGTGGTGACAAGGATGGCCAAACTAACTCGTTGGGAGCCAGGTTTCATTTAGCCGATGCATGGCTTAGTTTGTTTCCATCAACAACCTGCATTTAGCATGACTACCCAGCGGCGTAAGAAGACGAAGTATCCACTGCTACTAAGGTGTGAGAAGCTAAACCAACCAATCAACATCCCCCGCTGCTCGGCGCTCCCAAGAGCATGAGTATGCTGCGTGCGGCCTCTGCCCATATATATGTTTTAAATAATTTGCATTATAGTTATACCAATTTTTCCTTACTATTATTTAAACTTAAAATCGTTTTAATATTGGCGGGACTATAACGAGAAGAAAACTAATTCTTGCAGATTGTGGATCAGGTTCTGGAATTTAAAGACAAGGCGCAATCCAAAATAGGATCGCTGGACAATGTAACGCATAAGCCCGGTGGTGGCACTGTGGAAATATTCGATGAATGCAAAAAAGGTACCGGTAGACGTTCTATGGCCAATTCGGACGGCAGGGCATCCGACGCCCAGGTAAGCAAGTGACAACACCAGTCTTGCCCCTAGTCTTGCCCCTACCAGTCTTGCCAGAACGAAGGCAGCAGAATTGGGAAATGTTGCTTGCCAGAAGCAAGCTTTTCACAAGCTGTAAGATCCCACGTCACCTTCTGAAGCACCTATTCCCCGTCAAGTTTAAAATTTTAAAATGCTGTTTATAAAACTCTTGAAACTAAAATTACTCTTTGAAGCACATGTTTACGTAAAAAGTCCATTTTACGACCGTTTCTCAATGTATTAGGCCTATTACTAATATTGTTCCCATAAGTTCTTATCAAACGTTGTTCATTTACCATAAATTTTAGAATTCCTAGCGCTGTAGTTGAATCACAAATGCCACAAACACAATTGATGACAATAACAAAAATTTTTTTTTAAATGTGAGATCCAAGACATGATGGACATATACTTCCTCAAGTACTTGTTCCCATCCTATTAACATCTCTTCGAGCCTACCTTTATTCACATTCTTATACTAACAAATATTCTTGTATGACGGTCAAATATATAATTGATACGTGGCAGTGATTCTTTGTACATGTCATTTATTCGCTTGCGTGTTGCTTCAGCTTCATTTCATTCGCTCTCATTAGTTGGAAACATTTGTTTTTATGTGTGTGAATATTACTGTCCATTCCTTTTCAGTTATGTGTGAAAGTTTTGAAGGTAACTCATTTAATCATTTTTCGTACTTGCTCATCAACTCGTCTATTGGCATGAACTTTTCAGAAGAAAATCCAAAGTTACATTACTTGTAGTTATGGTAAGAAGAAAGGGGGCTCACACTACGCAACTCCAGACAAATTAATCAGTTAAATCAGAACAAACAAAATGTTATAATATATCAGTAGTTCTAGGGAACATTAGTTGCTTTAGTTATTTCTCCACCATCATTTCTGTTACGGTAGTCTAACGCTTAGTTTTAGTCAGTCTTTGATTTAGGCTGTAGTTTATTACCTTGCATATTGCGTGCTAGCAATTGACTCGAATCAAGTGAATCAGTTTCTATCATGTTAGGATAATCAAACACTTGGCATTCAAGCAACTCGTGTACACTAATTTAATCAATTTGGGAGTAATCAATTGCGGATAACGAGGTGTTCCACAACAGTATGCGGTACTTCACTGACATAATTCACACATTAAGTAACAATACGATTAAAGACGAGCATGAGAATTGCCAAGTAATGTTAATGTGGGGAGACTACAGTAAATAAATTGTAAACCCTGTATGGCCAGCATAGCTCTTCTGTTAAAGTTAAGCATAATTTTCTTTAATAGGTTAACTGCTTTCTATACAGTACACTTCAAATAAATAAATACATAGTGTTAAGACAAACTATTGCGCAATGTTCACATAAAATTAAATGTAAGATGTCTCTATACTGCTAAGTGCTACGAATTCTATGATCACTACCACACTATCATGTTTCTTATGCTTCGATTTGTGGAAAAAGAAAGGAAGGCATTTGAAACCAGCTAATATGTCAACTCCTGATCATGATGGCAGTGTGGTGTGCTCTACTGGTAAACTATACTAAATGGGTGTTTTGGACCCAAATATTCATTTTATTGTAAAACAAGTCCTACAAGCCTGAACAGCAGCTGCCTGCTCCTTGTATTAATTCTCCAAGATAAGGAGATCGAAGATAGGATCAAAGATAAGAAATCAAATTTGTACATTAATGGCAGAACAAACTTGAGTGAGAAGACCTCAATAATTAATAAACATTAAAGGTTTTAGTAATCGAACTAATTCCGTAGATTTTATTAGTTTATTCTGGAACATTTTATATTTCGTGGCTAGTTTACTTTTAGTATAACATTTACGAAAGATGCTGGTGGACCTTTATTGCCTGTTAATGTTGGCACCAGATCCTGGTTGGTTATTGTAACCAGATTAGCCACTCGTGCAATCACAATTTGAACTTGTTTATTTATACTTTTATTTTCACCTTCTAGAGTACGGCATCTCTGTCGCCTGTACCTGTTCTTGAAGAACAAGAGCAGACTCCGCTCTCCGAACCAATGAGCCCCGAGGCAGAACAATGATGGCGCTACAACGGCTCCCCTGCCTGCAGAGGCTGAGCCACGGATCGATGAAGAAGCGTTTTTTGTGTTTTCGAATTTCTCTTTTTCCCTCAACGAATGGGAAAACAAAGTGGGAAATCTACGACTATCACAAGAAGAGAATTAAAAAAAAAATCATACAGTAGCCTCCAAGGTAATCCAGTAAAACAAATAACAGCAAATCGATATTAAGTGATCTCTTTCAGCCATCAGGTTTAGTTGCAGAAAAGACAACTTTGTCAACTTTCTCTTCTGTTCGTGCTGTACATGTTTATTAGTGTTGGCATGACCGTAACCTTTACAAAAATGTGACGGGGGTCACATGTAAAGAACACTTTCTTGTATTGTATACTTTGTATTGGTTTTGAGCGGAAAGATGTGACAAACTATGTTCCCTCAGCATAATAATGCACGTTCCCATTTCGCACTCACGACTACTTAAAGTCTGAACACATCTTTGTGATATCTTAGAGATTTTATTACACGAAGGGAACCTGGTTTTTGGCCTGGTTAGTTTATTCGTTGGTGTTCTGAGCTTTTCCTGGGAGGCAACACTGCAAAACGAGCCATCACAGCATTCGTTCTGATTTTAAGTCAGGAAGCAAGAAAGCGTTTTAGATTTTTTTTTTTCTAATGTTGAAAAACTGGCAACCGGAAAATGAGATGTCTTAACTAAAATTAGTTGCTAGCAAAGATAAATTTATTATGCAAGTAGTGTGCCGTTTAATTAGACTATGAAACAGTATTGTTGCAGACCCATGCGACTAGGTTGTTTGGCGTCCTGCACCATTACAACCAACTTTTTCCTGCGAACGTTGTGTTGCTTACAGCCGACGTTGCTTTATTGCATTTTGTCTGGCAACTAACGAGTATTACGAGATATGTCACAAAGGTGTAAAGTGTGTTGTCGAGTGTAAAGTTGTTGTTAAAGAGTTATTTAAATTTTGTCAATATTTTATTTAAATTTTATTGTTTAGGTAAAAATTACCTATTATGCCATTTTAATCAGGATTACCGGTATTATAAATAATGAGTATTGTAATTTAATATTGTTTTTTAAAGCATAATATACAGTTCCAATAGCCACGCACAATACAATAGGCAAATTTCATATTTTGTGGAAAAAACTGTTTATGAATCTTGTGAGCAAGTAATTTTTCTCAAGCAGCTGAGCTTAAATTACTCGTTATGACTAATGTGTAGGTGTACAGCCACGCGAATTAAGCTGTGTTGTTATTTTTTTGTGAAATTCTATTACGTAATGTAGCTTACCAGTGTGTCGTACATGAGTGTTAATGCATGTTGTCTGCAGGCGCAAGAATTTCCACTGGGTGTCAATGCTGTGAATGATTTTTATACGACTTTTCTAAAACTTGGCTTTACCTAATGGACGTAGGACAGTCGATGTAGGGTTTTTTACATGATAATTCCAAGTGTCACTAGTAACCAATTCCGATGTAGCTGCCAGTAGAAGCTTACACATTTATATTGACCTTTCTGCTTATACTAACGTGAGGATTCATTTTTCTCTGCGTTAACAATATCCAATCAAAATGTAGTTCTGGGAGTGCGAAGAGATATTTGCATCGTTAATGCTATTGGTTTTAGGTATCACACAGCTCAAATAACCAAGTGTATCGCTTAGCTTGGTCATTTTTCACGGGATTGTTGGGGCATTACTATTGTAGTTCTGAACTGAGGCAGCTACTGACTAAGATGACCAAGTTTGCCGGTGTTAATCTCTTAGATCAATTGTCAAATACAGTATACAAGTGTTTTTTTTAATCAGTAGTGTTGCTGCATACATAATAGAATATTAGCGTAGAAGAAAATATGTTTCATCAAACAATCTAATCGCTTTTCAACTTAAGTTAGCCCTGAGAATTACTAGAAAACAATTTCAGTTTGGTGTGTACATGGGTCATAGTCGGAGGTAACAGAGTCGTGGTTTGGCGATATCCTGTAAATTGCGCTGCTGATGAAGAATCAACAGAAAACGATTGAACATTGCCATGCTTAGGAAGAGGCTGAATAATTTTGGTGATATTGCTGGTAATAAATATTTTTCTGTGATTGCTGGGTATGATCTCAACATAAAAATTATTCACGTTCCTTTCGATCGTTGAAGTTCTTTATGTTATAGCAGCAAGCCTCTCTCTTTCTCTGCCATATGCCCCGAATCCACATTTCCACCTTTTTAACCATCAATGTAAAATAGGGGAGCATAAGTTTTACAGAGTGAACAAAAATGATGTTTACTCTGAACAACAGAATTCTTCAAGGAAATGTAAAAATCAGTTTATGAACAAAGCATTTTCACCCTGCATGTTCACAAGACTGGCAGTAATGCTAAAGAACTAGGGCTTCGTTACCTCAGCCTTTTAGCGTCAATCAACGAAACTAATGCTGTGCTGGCATGTTTTTAAGTCTTGCTCCTATGATATAAGGAAAAGCATTAAAAATAAATAAACTTATCTTGACAATTGATTATGGTGTATGGCAACACTCTGCTCTTGCATCTTTTAGGTTAGTTTCTTGACTCCTTACATTATTGACATGTTTGGTCTTACATCATTGTCTGTCAGAATTGTTTCCACAGTTTTCCATGTTCCCTAGCCAGGGCACTACATCAGCCTATACCCTAATAATAAATATTTAATATTACGATATAATAATAATCATAATCCTAGGAAAGGTTTCGAACAGGTTTTTTTCTGGTCAAAGGGCTAACAACTTGTGCGTGGTAAACTGAAGCGGGACGAACACACTGCATTGCAAAGTTAAATTGAAAAAGAGTCGTGTAAGTGGGTCACTTTTTGTTATTTGACGAGAAAAATGATTCTAGCTGGAAAGTATTGGCCTAGCTATGAACTCGCCGCGTAAATACCCAAAAAAGTAACTCATCGTGATCCAATCCAAAATTGTTACAACGGCAGTTGCCATTTCCAAATAACGTCACTAATTTCTGCTCTCTGATTCAGATGAACATAAGACGCTAACACTGAAAAGCATACAATCCTGTTTTAAGTTTAATATAAAATACATTGATTACAGTGTTCACAGTGTAACTTATTTCTGGCCATAACATTAGCACTGTATTTATGGCTCCAAAACTCTTAAAACAATACAAAATTGAAAACCGTTTTAAGTTTATATGTTTACCTGTGCTTTTTAAATCAAAGTCGGCTGCCATCATAAAAATAAATTAAACTACAATTGTAACCCTGCTAGTATGGAGTGAAGCAACAGACAAATAACAAACAGTCACACATTGCAGTTTTTAATAATGTATTTTAAATTCTTGTTAATATAATTTGCTCTGAAGTTTATGCAAGTAAAGACGGGGAGTGTTGCTTTCTCTTGGTTGATATTTCTGTTTACTTTTCTGACGTACACATTATGTATGGGCAACCTACTTAACTACTGACTGTAAAGAAAAGTAAGTTGTGTACAACTGGTTACTTCGGTGCTGCTGCTTATCTGTATATTTTGGTAACTGCTTCTTTGTTCAAACCAGATTCTTGTACATTCTGGAGTACTGGGTGAGCTGAAGGTTTGAGTGAAACAAACCTGCAAGTTTCACCCCAACCAACTTGATGATGATTCTCAACACTGTTGGTTAGTGGTTTAAATAATTAAGGTTAATGACGAATGAACAATTGGTGTAAGAAACAGTGGTTGAGAAGTTTCCAAGTGTAGTTAAAGTTATGCATTTCAGTTTTTTTTTTAATGACAACGACAAAGGAATTAATTATGGAAGTTTCCATCTTTGGATGGCCATTTTGTAAGTAAATGATCGCGATGCAACCTGTGCTTGTAAGTTTTTGATTTGCAAGATTGAAAGAAGGTTCTGCTGGTGTCGTTGCACGGTCGCTCGCACTGTTCCGAGACTCTACACCTACACAGACCTTCCGGCTTTTGTTACACTTGAGCTGTAGCAGAATGGTGTATTCTTCCTTCCACTTGCTGAGAAATAAAGTTTAGTCTGAGGAAAGCAAATCATTGTGTTTGTTTGTGTTCTTGAAATGTTATGCCAGGTCTAGATGTGCACAATTTGTTACCATGGTATTCAAACATTCTCTGAACACGTAAGGTTCTGACAGGTTTTTAGTACTGCGACGTTACAAGAATATCCATAAATTCCAATGGTAACCAGACATTTGTATAATTAAGTTGCTAGGTGATTGTGGGTTTCTCCTTTTAGTGTTTTTAAAAAGGTTCCCAGATATTTCGATGGATCAAAATACTTGTGTCCGCAATTCCCCTGCAAAGTCCAAGTCCAATGGCCCTTGCAGTTTGTGAATAACGTCGCGCCTCTAAGAATGCTCAGCAGGCACGGACTGGCTCAATTCTTATGACGAGCTCATAACATTTTGGCCCACCAAATTTTGAAAAAAAATTGGACCACCGAATTAGTTTTTTCATAAATTTACAGGCACCCACCCACCCCCCACCCCACTTTGCCCTTTGAAGCATTCAGTAATCGGCCATTACACTGCAGCAGGCCTATATTAATTAATACGATCAAACCTTCAAAACAACCGTAACCTTGTAAACCAAAGTGTAATGCATTCAAACACAAAGGTAAGCTCGCAGACAATTATTATTTAAATGGTGTACGAGTTTATGCTATAGTTCACTTATTGAACTGTTAGTTCAAATTGATTCCTCATTAACCTTACAGTACTAATTTTTGATATTGTATGTGTGGGACTCTTTCAGTGGCATCGAATTACTTCAGATACCAACTGACATAGACAGTGGAGACCTTGATTGTAAAGTGTTGGGGAATCTAGTACTTGAGTATGAAACAGTTGATTATGAATGCCATATTTCGAGTTTATGTACATACAACAACCCCTTTAATTTGTTAAAGATCATCTGTTTATTTAACAGTTAATTTTAGCAGGCATCACAGCCCACACATCATATCACACAAAGGTCGCAGCTTACCAAATATTTTTTAAACAAACATACACATTAATTCAGTGCGTTTATTGGTTTGGTTTGACATGTAAAGCTAATGCTAAGTCCACCAGCTGGCACTGGCGTTAAAATGTTATTTAAAGTGCGTAATAAAGCAACACAAGGAATATTAACCATTAGAGTATTAACAAAGAAGAGTATACTAACTAGCTATATGCAGTGGCGCTTATTGGACTACCCCCATATGAACCAGAGGACCGTTTTAGCACCCATTAACTAACATTCCAGTTATGTCAATATCCTAAGCAAGTCTTCATTGTGAAAAGTGGTTTGATCATAGATCAGAGCAATGGTTCAGGCCTTTCTTTTCCACTGGTAGCATTTTTTTTTTATCTACTTTGTCATTACAGTTTCTGTAATGACAATAAGAGTTTGATGAGAGAGCATTTAGATTTTCGGGGTTCAGGTTAATTTTTTAATGAAAGTACATACACAGTTGTTAATACCGAGGGTGAACTCTTCGATATTACTTGTATACAAACACTCCTTAAGAACCCTAACACATTGATGTAGTCAACAGTATAGCAACAAACATTACATTCACAACTGTACAAAACGAGACTTTTAAGTCCAGTGCAAGAGTGTGCAATGTCTCTTTACATGATCTTGCTCAATTGAGAGCCTAAAGTTGATAGCTAGCATTTTTTCAGTAGTCTCTTGGTTTACCACGGATCCAAGACAAAAAGTGTCATTGGTCTTTTCACTGGTCACTCGTACTAATCTTTCCCACACTAAACAAAACAGAAAAATCGTTTATCATTAGCTTCCCCATGTGGAACGAAGATGGAAGTATTCTTGTTTACACACTTTTTTATCCCCTGCTTTGGCTTCAGGACAGAACTATCTTCATTCCTCCTATTTTTTCCAACCGCGGAACCAAGACAGGAGCAGCCTGGCTTTCATTTGCCTTTCTTTCTCTGATGCCATGGTAGAAGCATCATTGCATTACCACTGCAGTTGCATTATGGGCCTAAGACAAAAGCACTGTGTTCTTATTCTTGTCTTTTTTTAAACTGTGGAACCAACACAAGATGGAAGGGAAGTATTATTGTTTGTCATCCTTATCTTTACAAAAAAAGGTTCTCCAAAAGTTCCTCATGCTTCCTTTGTTTTCAATGACGACATTGAAGCTATCCTCAACTTCGTTTCGCAGTGACCGGTCGTGCAACCCCATGTCCACAAAATCAGGATCCCCCCCTCCTAAAAAAAAAAAAAGAAAAATTATTAATTGCTTAAAATAAGAAATATTTAGGACAACGCATAATAAACGTTAGTCACTGCCACAGTAGCTTTAACGCAACCATGTACACTACACATTCTCAACTGCTACTATCTGTACATTCAAACATTGGTTTTAACTGGTTGGTTGCTAAGCGAAAACCTGCAGTACAGGCAAGCCTCCTCCATTCTGTCAGCAAAATGGTTCTAAAACAAGCAGTATCTGGCCAAATTACATTAAATAAGGCACAGAAAAATTCCGCAAGACAGAGAAACCTAATCAAACGAAAAACATATAATCAATAACATTAACTACGAAAACTCTACTTGTGACTAGACGAGCGAGAGGTGTGAGCGAAAAACCTTACTGAATTTGGATTTTGTTTGAGAGAGTGCTCGTCTGCTGGGAACACACAGGGCCGGGGCACTTCAGATTCGGTGGGCCACTCAAATCAAGAAAATAAAATACACGGTAAAAAGGACAATTCGCCATATTTATAGAATTTACCTATACATTTTGAGAAGCCACTAGCTTACATCTGTAGAGACGTAGAAGAGCTAGAAAAACAAGCGTGGGTGTGCAATTGATGTGCATCGATTTCACCCTGTGTTTGCGTTACATGTTAAGAGTCTTCTGATTGGTCCAATCGCAGTAGGAAGGCTCCAGCTACCTGTAGATGATTGAAAATACCTCGGCAGAGAAATTCAGGAAAAAAACACGATTTATTTAAGGAAGTGGCTATTTACAGGTACAGTACCTGCAAACAACTGGCTATTTACAGGTACTATACCTGTAAGTAATCGACTATTTACAGGTACTGTACCGGTGAGCTATTGGCTATTTACAGGTACAGTACCTGCAAGCAACTGGCTATTTACAGGTACTATGTTTACAAGCAACTGGCTACCATAAAACTTGTGTTCTTCCTCATTATTTACTAATGCTAGTCACATAAAGAATAATTATTTGGATTATTGCAGTTTGATTTCACATTAAAGTACGATCTGCCTGATTATTTGAAGGTCGTCTAAGAAAATCCTGAAAATTCCAGTAATATCTAAAGTACAGCCTTACTCGAGGAAGCATCAAATTCCACAGCCATACAACAAACCTTTCAAAAGCATCGACTTGTCAGAGCTGACATTGTGCGCGTGGCATGTGATTTTTTAACATGAAATATACAGTCAAGTTCGTACGAAAGGCTGACAGTAGCTTGTTTCAGTTAAGTTTGTTTTAAACGATCAAAAACAATCACTATGACTCTACTAGTGTCTCACACGGGGCTGTGTGGGCTGGGGAGTACCCCCATCTCCAGATCCGAAAAATTAAGACTAAAATTTGTTAAAAGTAGACAAAGCGTTTGCTGCCAAGTAAAAAAAAAATTGTGAAACTGGGTTTCACAACTTTTCAGAGGTACTAAAATTGCGGGAAATGAATTATTTTTTGGGGAGCCCTCCTTCTAGACAGAACCCTAGCTGAACTACGGGACCTCATTTTCAATTTTTTTATATTTATTTTGCTCTCACCCCCCCCCCCCGCCAAAAATTTTGTAAAAACTAACAAGCTCATCTGCACACATTACATTTATATGATTTTTCACTTCCATGCGTATCTCATAAACCAGATCCGACAACAGTTCATTCATGAAACTCAAATGAATCGATTAATTCGTAAAAAGACAATACCGCACTAGCAAAAGACGAAAAATCGTGCATGCATACATTACATTTAAATAATTTCTTTCTACTGTGTGAATTTCGGCACTGATCAGGCATGGTGGTTATTCATCAAATCCATATAAGCCTAGGCTAGATATGAACGAAAACCGCATTTTATTGCTAATTTTTTTTTTTACGAAAATCGTACGATGCTGCCCCGGCGCCATCTGTTGTCTTTTATATCGTTAAATCCTGCAGCAAGCGAAGGAATGCACAAACCATGAAGAAACAAATATTATCAAGAAAGTAAACATTAGCTAAGTCTATGTAAATTAACCTAAGTAAATATGGTAAGTTTTCAAGCGCCAGTGAACAATCTATAACGGTTAACAATGTAATTGATAAAAGATGGCGCTACTGTACAGTCGTGTAATTTTTCCATTCGTATAAATGTGTAATAAATCCGCTTTTGCAACGCTTAAAACGACTGCACAAAGTTCACGTTTTCAGGTAAAAATTTGGCCCATATCGCTCACATCTGCCCCAGTTAACATCAGTTTGTGAGAATGTTTAGAGATTTGATCGTCTTGGCCACGAGAGGTTATAATCGTTGAGTCTGTAACTCAAGCGCCTTCCCGCAAAATTCTCATTTATAAGGCGTTTTGTCGAAGATTGTATAAGCACACTGTTCTGAAATTACACGTTAAAGGTGGCTTTAAAGCACCTCTAATGGCCAAAAACCATGAACAAGGCAAATTTATCAAAAACGTAAATGTTAGCTAAGCCTGCGTAAATTAATCTGAGAGAATCCAATACGTTTTCAATCACCATTGAATAATGCTGAAAGTTAATGACACAAAATGACAACAGATGGCGCCACGTTATCATGCGATATTTGTTTCGCATTCATGAATACGCAACGTTTTATGCTCGAAACGATAGCTTAACGTCCACGTTTTCAGGTAAAAATCTGGCCCAGATTCCTCAATTTTGGTGTGGTCAACATCAATTGTGATTACAGATTTGGCTATCTTGGCCACTAGTGAGTCTGTAACTCAAAAGCCTTCCCGCAAAATTTACATTTGTAAGGCGTTTTGTCGAAGCACGGCTCTGGAATTACGCGTAAGACGTGACTTTAACGCACATCTGCGGACTTTAGTAACGAGAATGATTAGTTACTAAATGAAAACCTTCATTGCAGTCTTTCCTTGTTTTCGTACTGGTTTGTCTGGAAGATCAAACTACGATTCAGACAGCAACGCAGCCGGATGCTTTCGTGCTACTGAAGTATGTTGGCTTTGGTGCATTCACTTTTTGAGCACTACCTGTGAATAGCCAGTAGCTTACCGGTACAGTACCTGTAAATAGTCAATTACTTACAGGTATAGTACCTGTAAATAGCCAGTTGTTTGCAGGTACTGTACCTGTAAATAGCCACTTCCTTTATTTAATACGTTTCTAACAATCCTAGAATATAGGCTTAATGCACGTTGGTCATATTTTCACCTTTGAACGTTTTAGTTCTGGAGATAGTTATGAAAGTTCTCTTCTGCCGAGTTTGAAGTATACTTGCTTACCTAAAAGTAAACTTTACTTTATAAATCTTGGCCTAAATCAGACTTAGCCACAAACGGTTTCTTTCATGATCAGTCAAAAAGATTACACCTTTCTTACGTCGATTTACAACTGTTTATAGGTCAAAGAGTCGTTTTATTTAGACTTCGGACTTTTCATAATTAAACAGAGTGAAGTCGCATAATTTTCTACTCCGGAGTAAGGCAGCACCAGGGCTTCCCTGCAATTACACAGGCTACTCTCATGATGTCCTATGCACAATAAAGTTAAATTTTATTGAAACAAACTTTTGTCCGACAATGCTACCGTAACAGCATATTTGTCAAATCCTAGCTTCTTTACAAGCCATTTCTACCTATGACGGTGAAGTTGGTCACAATTCTTATTTTTTCATATAAAGGGGGGGGGGGCAATAATTGCCCCCTTTGCCTCCCCTTCCCCTCCCCCTATAAATCCGGCCCTGAGGACACAACGTTTGCAATTTTATTCCGATTTTTTTTCTAAGGTGCTCTGGTTCGTGGAATGCATAAGTTCGAAGTTGATATTCCTATACGAAATATTTTCGGAGATGTTCAAGTTTTCCATTTGGTAGCGAAGCCGATTTTTAGTAGCGTCGGTAAGGCTAGTGGCCCTGAGCACTAAATGAAAAATACAAAGCCATCTGCCAATAAAATGTACCCGAGGGAAAGTTCTCTAGTATGAAGAATGTAGAAAATAATTACAAATGGTAAAAAAAAAAGACTTTTATTGCCAATCTCACAAGTTTTAAACAACTGTTTCCCTGCTTCTATAATTTCTACAACAAATCTCGCGAGTGGTGACAGAATTATCCAGATGAGCCCATAAAGATCGGTGTTGGATTCGTTCACTTGCTGAGGCTTTCAGTTCATATTCAGGAACTGCTATGCAAGGTAGAAATGAGAATATAAAACATAAACTAACGTATTATACCATCATGTCTCTCTTGGCCTCAGAATTTTACATGGCTAGTAAAGAAAAAGTAAGTCGTAAACCACCACCGCCGTCTGAACACAAAACCCTGTATTTATGAAAAATTATTTGTTCAGATCGAGTTCAAGATGACTCTCCTGCTTACTCGCTGAGCTTCAACCTTTTATTACGACTAAAAGGTCCAACAATCGACGAGCATCGATGTTTCAAATGGGACAGCATTAAGCCGTAACCAGACAGAAGACAATTCCGTGTGAAGCGATGCGTTACAAGTCCACAAGGTCAAAATTGCTGCAATCGTACGGTTGGTGTTGGCGTTTATGGACAGATAGATATTTACGTCTTTGGTGCACCATCCTGCAACGTCATGCAGCTACGAGCAGCCAATCTGGTTTGGGCTTTCCAAAACCAACCTACGTCAGCCATTGCTCAACACACACGGTCAGAAGTCGGCCCACTGACGGCCGGCGGTGCGGCTTTTGCGTAGTAACCTGTTGGATCTAAGGTTTGAGTGAACAGACTACTGAGAACGTGCAAATTGTTGCATGAGAGCTGCTGTACATAAATAGACTAAAATTTTTCTGTGTTTACACAGTGTCTGGGATAATTAATTTTTTTGGCTAAAGTACGGTGGCAGTACTTAATGAAGGGTTTAAACTGTTGGGACATTACCCAAGACGTAATAGGTATTTGTAAAAACACAACTGGTCAAGTGCTACGTGATGAGTAAAATGCATTAATGCACGGTGGTGACGTCACGCTAATACATCCCCATGCTAAAAGTGTAGTCGTTATATACGGTTAATCTGAAAACCCACACACGTCACAGTGGGTTAATTTTGATAACCCACACTTTTTTGATAATCTAACACTTTTTACGCGGGTCTACACAACATCTGCTCCACCATGTGACATATGACCCGATTTTGTAAAATTACCATACACAACACAAATGCAACCAGCATAAACAGGCACATTTACAACCTGCAACATTTTTCTTTCTAGCCTAACACGGAAAAAAAAACACTCGCGTACTATGCTAGACCCCCCACCCATGGAGCAATGGCCCAACCGGCAACCCGGCAATCTTTCGTTCCGACGGTACGAAAACCAGGCTACTGACACTTCCTAAACACACCTAAAAACCTACGAGACTCAAGCGAATAGCGCATTTTATATACTCATCTTATTTAAACTATTAAAGTAGAAAAAAATACAGTTTTACCTTAAACACAAAAACATCGGTATTACGCAGCGTCTCTCTCCTTCGGTCGGCCTTCATACACAGGAAGCTTCCAATCCCGTTTCTAAACCGGAACTTCCGTTCAGGAATTTGCATAAGTCGCATATAGAAAATCTTAAATTCTTGAAACAAGGTTTTAAAAAACTCTAATAACACGATAAATTAGCTCGACGTCACACCTTAGCATTAAAATACATATCCGTGAGTCCTTGTCGATTTAACGGCTATAATTGCTCTTGAGCTCGAAACGGCTAGTCCACTATCTCGGGGGTGAAAGGAAAAACTCGTGGGCTTCGCCCACTCGTGATTCCCTCCACCCCCCCTTGATATTGGACTAGCCATTTCTTGCTCACGAGCAAATAAAGCCGTTTAATCGCCAAGGACTCACGGATACCTACTACGTAATTGGGCATGAAAACTGGCATTATAGGTCATGTTGACGATACCTCCAATCGCACAATTTAAGCTAAAACCGTGTTATTCACTTACCAATTTTTGAAATTCGTCTTTTGTTTGATGGCATTTTCATATTTTGTTTCTGTTGTGGAAAAGTTCTAGTGCCATTTGGTGGCCAGTTAGATTCTCCGTGCAAAGCTGTTGTCAGCTGTTCATGAAGCACTGAAGGCTTAAAAAAACTGTACAAGTAAGGAGCCAGACGTTGCCGAACTAAATTGTCTATTACAAATATCTGCAAAAATAGTACGTATAATGATGTTTAGTACAGCAAACTTAAGTTATCTATCTGTTGACCAATCATCCGTTACAGCCGGTTTCATTAACGGGCTGGCAAATAGCTAAATGCAAGTATGTAAATAACAAATCTGTGTTCCTTACCTCCCAAAAGTAGCTCAAAAGGCAGTTCATAACGGAGAAGCCAAACAATATTACTGAATATATAATGTAAGGTGGCGGTTTTAGCTGCGAAAGAAAACGGGTAAAAACAACAAAATTAGTAAAATTTATGCCAAATTACGTGTTTGTCAAAAACTAAAAATCAAAACTGAATGTAACCCTACTGAAAGCAGGTTGGATAGATGTTCACCAGGATAAATGATCAGAAATGTTGACGCAACAAAACTTGTTATGGTGAAAACAGTGAGAGGAACTGAAACAAAAATGTAATCAAGGTGAAAATATTTTATCAAATTGTCGAATAATTGCCATTACCACACACAAAATATTTCCTTCAGCACACATGTGCTGATCAACTTTACGGTAGCAGATAAACAAGGAACACCTACCAATTGGTCATTTTGGACGAAATAGAAACCCTAGTCCTTATCAGGGTAGAACATATAAGTAATGCCACTCACTCTCTGAGAACGCTGAACATTTGCATAAAGCGAATACCTGCTTTCAGCGATATACCACCGGAGGGTGCTGTCGTCAAATAACAGGAAATGCAAAGCATCATGAGGAGCGAAACTATTTAGTGTCACTAAATCAAATTGATCACGATAAGAATACAAAATTAATCACCAAAAACTATCATATGTCGGATTAGGAGCTTAAAATAACTTTTAAGAACTGTCTGACGAAGTTTTCCTTTTTTTAATTCAACATTCAATTTTAAACGGGTTGTAGTTACGAGTGGCGCTAAGTACAATGCATGGTTTTGTATTTCGAGATGCGTGCTAAGTGGCCGTTCACGCCTAAACTTTTTCCGTGGTTCACGTTTCTTGTAACGAACTGAATACGGCTTGAATCAAACACAGAATAATTTTGTCACCTTCGGATGGTGCTCACGCACGAGTATTTCGCCAATTTCCGAAGGTATTGTGGGTATTGCCGTGGTTACACGGTAGCGATGCTACCATTTTTTAATTCAAGTTTTGCCTCCTGTGAGAACCTGACAAGTGCTGCCTTCTGGTGCCGTTGATGAAAGCAGGTATTATTTTTATTCCATGTTTTCAAAAAGCGTCACTAACTTACCCTGGTCCTCAATGACGTCCATAAAAAGTGGAAAAACAAAATTGTCACCAAGATTGTTCCTCAACGTTATCAATGTAAATGCAAATGCCAGATCAAACGGCACGTCAGACCTTAGGTTCAAGTGCAGTTTTGTGTTCACATTTCTGACAGCAAAACCTTTCGCATAAACTCTTCAGGATATTTTTGAATGCGAGTGGTTTAATTAGGGAGGTGGAAGAAGACAATATGGAAAACGTTATAGGCTCGTAAGGATGAGTGAGCTCAACTTCTTTATAAACAGGACGGAAAGCCAAATGGGCTTGAAAAGTGATAAATACACACCTATTTACTATGACTAAGGGTAGAACTTTGGCCTTTGGTCTAAATGGTCGTGGGTTTAATTCCCGTTCAGGCAGTCTGACACATAAATCCAAAAGGCAACGTAAATAGGTGTGCATCTGTATGTATTTCGCTCAATTTTTTCACATTTAGTAGAGTTCAAGTAGAGTATGTATTTAGCTCAACTTTTTCACATTTAGTAGAGTTCAAGTAGAGTTAGGGGTGGCTACAAGTTTGGAGTCGAGTTCGAGTTACGAAGTTGATGTCGTAGGTTTCTGTAATTATCACAAGCTTGCTAATTAATCAGTTTTTACTGTATCAAAAACACTTCCACACGACACGACGAACTACATATCCCATATTTTTAAAGCATTAATTCAATAGAATTTAACAAAAGAATTTTGAAATTTATCTAAGAAAATAACTATTATTTTTTAACTCGGTGAAACTCGAAATTCAAAAAATTTTAATTTAAAGTTTTCAGATCGAGTCGAGGTTGCACAATGAACTCTGATTCGAACTTGACTCAAAATTTTGAGTTTCGCACAGCCCTATATTGATAGGAGTTGAGAGTAAGGCAAAAGCGAGGGAAAACTATCTTAGCGAGGGTGCCCGTCTCTGTCCTCCACACGTTCACTTTCGTCCATCTCATTCTGGACATCTTTGCCATTCCATCACAAAATAAAATGGAAAATTGCACAATTTTGGCGTTAAATTTGGATGTCCAGTATGGTAGATCTCTTTATTATGCCTGTGATGTACCAAATTTAAGGCAAAATATTAATTATCTTGTTATTTTTGATGAATGATGAAATGCAAGCTGTGACGTCCAAATGTTTGAAAACAAAGATTTCCATTTTACGTGGCTATGCTGTAGATGATGAAGGACGTCTTACCCATTTGAAAACTGTAAAATTATTCAGTAGCATAGAAGAAGAATTCTGATATCCAGAAAATGGCTGCTGAACAAACTACGTGGACTAATGGTTCACTGAAATGCTGTACAAAGTAGTTGCACTGAAAAACCTGCTGGGGCTGATTAGATGCCTAAACGTCACTATTGTTTTCATCAGAATAATTGTGATGCTTATATTTACGTTTAATTCGCACTTCAATGCCGTTGCGATTATAAGTGGGCACTTTCTGGGATAATTATTGTTTTCTTGTTTGTTTTTAATTTGCTTGTCTTTTGGCACTTCATACTATGTACGTAAAAAGAATTCTAGCATGTAATAAGCAGGTTTTGATTTTAATTTTTTATTATTATGGATTACTAAATTGAGGACTACCAGAAAACAGACGCATCAAAATGATAAGCATTCGTCCCTTTCAAAACTTCATTACAAAACTTCATTATAACAAGACATGCAACTATTTTGTTTCTTGGAGACGTTTCTTCATCTCCCAGCGTTAACTCGGTAACTACTTACATTCATTTCTGGGATATATATATGTTAGGAGTATTTTTTAAGTATTCTACACCATCAAAAAAAATATGTTTTAGCCAGCTTTCGCTTCATCCCCTTTCTCCCAAAATGTTTTAATGTACAGTCCCCTCCGCCCCCCCCCCCCCCCCTCCCAAGTACAGTGAACCTATTGCACTTTTGATATTACGTACATTAATAACCAAAATGAGAGGTGACACTTACTATTGGTATATATTTCTTTTCGGAAAGGTGCACCTTCCGAAAATACTAATACTGCCATTGTGTAAGAAAAGAGGCTGCTAGAAAACATTGCCGTTCCTATGTACGTCTTTGGGCTTTCCCAAGCACCCGGCACGAAACGATACGGGATAAACCTATAATGATAATAGAGTAGGACAAGAAAAGTTATAAATCTAGATGCCTGCTATAAATATAGCACATTTTGCTGGACCCTAGCTTGGCCGGCTAAAAATGGTTTCTTTTCCCAAGGAAAACATACTTAATCTGATAATTTTAGCATTACATTGATCCTGAATGCCGGGAAACGACATTGAGGATCAATGTACTGCTAAAATTATCAGGTTAAGATGTTTTCCAGGGCAATAAGAAACGTAAATTGCTGTAGATTATATAAATGAAAGAAGAAAACAAGCCAAATAGCAAAAGTTGTACACTAGGAATAATGTAGTTCAGTAAGCCATCTTTACCACTTATTTTTGTCAGAATAGCGTAACACGGATTCAAAGTCGCGTTTGTGCTGGCCAGTTCGAATCTGGGTCACACCACTCCGACGAAATGTAAGTACATGAAGGTGGCTTACTGTGCTATATGTTATTCCTAGTGTATGATTTTTGCTGCTTGGCTTGTTTTCCTCTTTGCTGTACATCGTCAATTAGTGACTACTACGTGTCAGAACCAAAATGGCTTTTACACCTCAGGCAAACAAACTGGAAATCTAAGCACTGTATTAAATATATCGGCATTTTTTTTTGGCAATAAACAACAGCAATCAAACTCGTACTTACCATGGTTGATTGTGACAATACTCCCAGGCTATGACGTAGAAGATTAGCTGAATGATGAGAAAAGAGAAGATGGATGCCAGTGGAACAATGTCTAACAGTTTTTTGGTAGGTTGCCGCTTGGAAATTGTAGAGCATGGGCCTGTAACTCCAACTGCAATTGATTTGATTGGATTTATTGATTAGATAAAAAGTCAATTGCCACTTCAGCAATATTTCTGTTATTTGTGTGTTGTTGAACTGTCCAAAAAGTCTAAGGAATCAAATCTTAAGGTGTGGTAAGTAGCCCAAGTGTTTACACAGTGTATTAATTTTTACTTCCTGAATTCGTCATTTTAAATTCATTAAAGGAGTAAAATTAATGATTCATGTTGTATGATGATATTTGTCACTATTATTCGACTTCAGCAGTATCTAGTCTAAACAAAATCCAAAAAGGTTTTTTTAAGTAACTTTTTTAATTTGAGAACAGGGGCGTAACTTCAAAATTGGGGCCCAGAAGCGATAGTGCAGTGTGAGGACCCTCTTCATTAAAAAAAAATGCTGCTTTTGCTACACAAGGCAAGAGCCCAGGGGAGGCAACATTCCTGCGTTAAGAAAAGTTGCAGTTTTTACCACACAAGGCAACAGCCCAGTGGAGGCCCCCATTCATAAAAAATGCATTTTTTACCACACAAGAAGACAAAGAGAGAGCCCAGCGGAGGCCCCCATTCATAAAATAAAATTCAATTTTTGCCACACAAGGCGAGAATCCAGTGAAGGCCCTTCATAAAAAAAAATTGTAGTTTTTGCTACATAAGAAAGTCCAATCCCCCCCCCCCCCCTCCCTATAAAAAAATAAAACGGGTAAGGTTTTGCAACACAAAGACACAACTTCTTTCATGAAACTATAGCACTAACTTACTTAGCAGTAATTTTGTGGTTAAATATATTTAAAATTGGGCCCCTCAACGTCGGTGGGCCCGGAGGCGGTTGCCTCCTTTGCCTCGTTGTAGTTACGCGACTGTCTGAGAAGTTTTGGGTAAAACTCGAATTTTACGAGGAAATGAGGGTAAAAGTGTAACCGCCCTAAGTTTTCTACCGAACTTTGGTAAGATATCCCTGCTGGCCTTTGACCGTGCCAATACATTGCTGCTGTCTTAACAATGCAGTTGTATGCCCGCTTGGCATCCATAGGGATGAGACAGTCATCACACAAATATCGAAGAGTGCTACAAACCGAAAAAGGTTGAAAAAACAATGCATTATACTAATTAAAATAATTGGATTACTAAATGAACTGTGTACCAAGTTAGGCTTGCAACGCTCATTGTAGTGGCCACATAGAATTAACATTTCCCCTAGCAGGTTGGAGATTACGCAACGTACTATAAATAACGGTAAAACAACTTAATTTTTACTTACACACGATGGCAGGAAATATGCTTAAAATCATGTCTATGTACACGTATTGAGGATCAGAAGGCTTCACACCAACCTGCAAGGCAAAAGGAGAACAGACAGATTGTTGGACAAAGGATTATTATGCAGAATGTAGAAAAGAGCATACTTGAAGGATGCATGGACCGACTTGAAGTAGTTTGCATATAGCACTTTATTAAGAAAACGCAATATTTCTGCCCTCACATCAGGGCCTTCAACAGCTCAGCGTGCTTAAGAAAGTGACTATATGGACTACATCATGTCGGCCCATGCTTTCTACAAGTATACGGATTATTTCGTCAAACCTTCTACCAACAAAATAAAATGTACAGTTGAAAAAGACCTTAATTCGACTATTTCCATTTTTTTTAAATATATCACAATTTCTAAAATTAAAACTGCATAACGGGTGATAGGTTAATGCCAAAACCAAATGTCTAGCTGTTTTCTGTCGGGAGATGACCATACTTTACTAAACAATGAATAACTACTTACCCATGCCAGCATCAATGCCATGAAAAGCATGGAGAAACAGTATGCTACTTCATACTTGAAGACACCAATGCAGGACGTCAATGATGCCCGACCTTCACTACAACAAAAAATCACAATGGTAATGAGATACTGCCCCTCACTTTTACCCTGCGGGATATTAGTTGAAGATAAACAATACCCCGTCGGAAGCACAATAGTTAAAATCTGTGCTGACTTATAATGTGATCTAATTTTAAAGCCAAGACAAAATACGGTAAAATAAGTCAACAAAAATGTACACATGAAATAACGTAGTACAGTAAGCAATATTTTATGCACTTATGTTACACTTAAATGACGTAACTCTGTTTCAGACCAGCAGGCCAGCCCTTCAACAAACCACTGACGTACTGCCCTTATCGATATGCCTATTCGGAGACATTAGTCTGCGAAATTGCAGTAATTATTCACAAAACTCGTGGAGGTGTATTAACGAAGACAAAGCAATGTAAGAGAAATGTTGAGTCATCACATTTCAAAGATTGCTTGCTACTATGTGTTCCCAATTTATCACCGACCAAACATTATGTCAACCATAAGCGCACAGTAAAAACATAAACTAAACACCGCAGCTATTTTAGTTTTATCTTGGGCTTTCTTTTTACCCTTAACAAATGAAATCTTCCATCTGTCACGTTCTGTATATGGAACCCAAAAAGATTGCAGTAGAATTTTTCGCAGTACATACCTTGTGCTGAAATTATAACTTCTCAAATGACAGCATGATTTTACACCAGCACCATCTTCAATACATTCTGTAACTACTACGTCAAATAATATCGTAACAGCTATTGTTAAATGACATGTTTCTTACCAGATAAGTTTTGGAACGCAAGAAATGTTAGTCTTTGTCGATGTGAAGGGTGAGGCTATAGACGCTTCAGCTGAACAGAGCGATACTCCCGCATGAGCCACCTTAAGAGCACCACAATCATTCGCCCCATCACCACACATGCCAACCTGAAAACTGTAAAAACACTATATTTCAAATATTTTCATATATATATTCGTATTCAGTAACGCTAAAGAAGCCATTCCAACCAGGCTACACTTCTCAAGTGACAAAGCCTAAAATCCAAAAAAAAAATAGAAATGGATGAGGGTCTTATTCCAGAACAAACTGACTGATATTTGCATTACTGAATTTGATGAAATGACGTGTCGTCAAGTCTTACTTTGTTGCTGCACATGTGCTAAATCATATGTGTCTTCAAATAAGTATTTTTAGTACCCTAATTTTACCACCACATATTTGACCCAAGCAGCATTGTTAGTTCATATAAATCCCACTATACATAAACACTTAACATTTTTGCATCAGACATTCATTTCATTTAAAAAAGAACTACAAGTGGGCGAATTGTGTTTTCATGGCAACTGACAAGGCAGCTATACAACTAGTGCAAGGAATAGTCCAAAGTAACGTTAGTAAGTTTATTCCAAGTTCACATGAGCAGGACACTATGGATAGTGGTTCAAGACTGTTAAGTAGACTTAGGCATTCCTGACATCTGCAGGTTGGAAAAACGAACGCAGTGTGGCTCCCAATGACGAACTGAACAAAACAAGCTGCTAGCCTCTTTATAGACCCACGCATAGTATGTAGGGGTAGAAGAGTGGAGCCGTCTTTGTCTTGCTGCCCCCTTCTCTGGGATAACTACTGTTGTTTCCTTGACACTAATGAGGTCAGGGGGACATGATACATAATCCCTAACTTAGGTACGTATTAAAAACATACTACAAATATCACTCACACTTATATGGTACGTACTTAACAGACAACAAGATCATAATTGCAACGAATAGGGATGTAGGTGTAAACTAGGGTTGGGGGACTATCAAACGGATTTTCCAGGCCTTAGTAAGCCTATACTGATATCATAATTCAACATTTATGTTTACCGTTAGTTAGATAAAGTCTGTGGAAAGCCTGTTTTTAGAAAATTCTAGTGCACTATTAATGAACACAGGTTTGCACACTGATTTGAAAAAAAAATCAGTCTTACCCTAAGTCTTGTAGACTCTCCACCAAATGGATCTTTTGTTCCGGTAACATTCGTGCAAAGATTGTGCCCTGAAGGACAATGCGCCGCAGCAATTCTTGGTTATGCAAACGCAACTGTGCAAATGTTGGCCCTTCCATTGCAAAATGGAACTTCTTTATCAGTGGCAACACTTCTACTTTACATTCCTAGGTTTTGAAAAAAATAATAAGTTCCACGAAATAAAAATGATTACGTACTTACACTTGATTAACCCGACAAGCCTTTTTGTTGTTTGAAGTCATGAAATCAACGCCAAGTTAACTGCACTGAGTAAGACTCCAAACATTCAGCGAAATACTTGAAGACTGTGCCGGAAATAATTTTCAATTTTTTCATTATAATTTAGAACTATTACTCAATGGGGTTAATATAAGTTTGATATTCCGATTTCAAATGGTAAAAAAAGCTTGGCAGGAATCCTTAGCAAGTTTTATTTTGGGGACATCTTAGCTTCAGGTACTCTCTTCCAAAATTCAAACAAAGACTCTTAAAGAGAGTTTATATCCCATCCCAGTAGTTATGATCACTAAAGTGTCTAGTATTCTGTTACAGCCTAACAGAGCCCCATGTATTTTGGGTATCACATTTAAATCCTAGGGGGGAGGCGCGTGCATCTAGGGTCTATTGGTCGGTCCACGTGCACCTAGGATCAACATTTTCCCTCCCTGGAACGTTAGATACCCGCCCCATATCCCTGCCGCATCTACGCGTCGCCCGCCCGGGATAGCTGTTTCCTCCAGGTGACTAGTACACTTCAGCACAGAGTTGGGTCTATTGGTCGGTCCACGTGCACCTAGGATCAACATTTTTCCCCCATTGAACGTTAGATACCCGCCCCATATCCCTGCCGCATCTGTGCGTCGCCCGCCCGGGATAATTGTTTTCCTCCAGTTGCCTAGTACACTTCAGCCCAGAGTTGGATCTATCGCTCGGTCCACGTGCACCTAGGATCAACATTTTCCCCATTGAACGCTAGATACCCGCCCCATATCTCTGCCGCATCCGTGCGCCGCCCCGCCCGCGATAATTGTTTTCCCCCAGTTGCCTTCAGCCCAGAGTAGAAACTACGTAATAACTAGGAACGCGTTCTTTGGGCTGTTGAATCCCTAGCTAAAAAAAAAAAGTAGAAAAGGCTCAGCTGGAAGTGCCCCCAGCATCAACTAGATTTTGCCGTAGGGCACGATGTATTGCCCTTTCCTGTTTGAAGCATTTTAAACAGAGCAAGTCGCGCGAGACGGTGATCCGTTGCATATCGGCGACTAACTACAATAGAGAAAAAAGAAAGAAAAACTAAATCACCTCGTCGCGTTCACGGGCGGCCGGCCCAGGAGGCGCTGGGTCGGCACTTTCAGGGGAGTAAGTGGGACACAAGATAGCAGGCCCACAGACCGATCTCCTGCACGAGAAGGATGTCGGAGGTATTTGGCTGATGAAACATCAATTTTTAAAAAAAAGTCAATAAAAAAAAAGCGCGTAAAATTCCTAGTATACAAAACACACAACTCACGAGACGCGCTGAAGGATAAAAAAAATATCCAAGAGTTGATAGCTAGTGAGCTGTGTTCCGCAACAGCTATCAGAGAACAGAATGAAGTAAGGATCTCGTCAAAAATCGGGTAAGTCTAAAATTGCTCGGGGCTATAATACGAACAATCCCGCCCCCCAACACGGTGGTCTCCCCTACGGCCTTCAGACCTCTGAATGGCCTAGACGAAATGACAAGAACGAATGACTATTGTAAAAAGACCCAATCCGTCACGCGTTTCTGTCCATTAACGTAACGGTATATAGGCCAGAGGTCGTGAGGTTAATATTGTTATGGGCGTAGGAATGTAGTTACAACATTTATCGACCATTAACGGTTGTCAAGAGAGCGTGGGACCCCCTCAACTAAAAGAAAATAATCGTTCCCCCTATCAATTCGTCAAAACAAAAAGTGACGGGCTATATGTAAGCTGTCAGTACTGACAAAAAATGACGCGTAGTTAACGTCTCGCGACCTAGATCTCTAGACAACCGACCTATTATACGTTAAACCTTTCGTATAAGCCCTTTAACCCGAAAAGACAAAATAACGGGCTAACCACCAAAAAAAAAACACTGCCTCGAGCGAAATGGGCGGCCCACATCGTGACGTAGTTCACGCCTCGCAATTGGTTGAAAGTCGTCACATGATTCGAGCCGTGCAATGAGCGACGGTACTATGAGACTAACCAATCGAAGAAATGACCAAAATAGAGTACCGTAACACCCTTACGGAAAATAACTGGTGCTGATTTGTCGAGCAACTATTCCACTTGAAACAATGCAATTTGGCCAAGTATAAAACCATCACCCCAGCCAAGAATTCACTAACCCACCGATCTCTCCATTGGAACCAACAACTCAGCAATTGTAGAGGTAAGCATTGTTTAATGAGGCATTACGTTAATATTGAAAAAAAAAATAAGAGTGCGAGGACTTGGCCGGTTGCTAACGGGCTTCTTTACATTTCTGTTTACAGATATCCAACAATCCGAAAGGCCACGGAGCAGTATACCAGAGCAGTGCAAGCAGAGAGGAACAGGTAGGCCTAAATGGTTCCTTTATATCATTTTACGTGCGGAATAGGGCAAAAAAAAACCTAAAGGAAGGCTATGTCCTTTTTTATTTCTTTTCATATACATAGTGAACAAAAAAAAAATATGGCAACATCATCAGCTTCAGTAGATAGAGTCATTGAAGCCAAAAACACCTACTTCATAGGGGGTGAAATATACGTACAAGTGACGGATTTTCAGGGACGTGCGTACGTACATTTACGGGAATTCATAACCCCAGGAGTAGGGATCTTGCCAGGACGCCGTGGGGTCTCGTTTACTGTCGCCGAATGGCGGGAATTTGTTAAGGATCACGGCATTTACAATCAGATCGTGAGCGAGCGCAACTTACAGCAGCAAATTATGACCGGCCGGAACTATGGAGCCGGCCTAAAAGTGATAGTGTCACAATCTGGCTCAGTCTATCAGGCTAAATTCATACTTGAAAAATACAACAAAAAGTACATTGTACTAAACTATCGTCAATTTGCAGGCTTGATAGGCTACGTCACTGATATCACTATGCTTTTGGACAAAAAACTGAAAGAGATAGAGCCCCCCACAGTTCAGATCGAATCCCCCACATCCCAAACCGAAATGTGGCTGGAGTGAAAAAAAAATAAGTAATGTCCTTTTTTTTTTTCATTTTTGTCTCTCCCTCACAGTCTCATGGCGTACCAAACCATCCCATATTGCGATTGCTTCCCACTTACCGGGTTAAATTTCATACGAATAGTTCCGACGGTAAACGTAGTGAAAATAGCTATTGGAAAACACGGAGAAAATGACAGCGTGGTATTAGATCCAACAGAGTGGTTAGGGATAATAGCGCAACTCTACTGGCGTCAACCTAACTCGAGTATATCAGTTAAATCGGGGAACGTGTCGATCGAATCCGTGGCCGACAATGTGCTGATCCTTAAAAGTGCAGACAAATCCGTAGCATTAACTGAATTTGATATACTCAGCATGAAATACATGCTCCCTCATATATCGCAGGCAGTCGCTTGCTGGACGCAGAGAATATGCGAGTTGACACCTTCACCTGCGGTAACATTGCCAACAATGGTCGTAAATGAACCGAAGCAAAAAAGAAAGAGTAACGTAGCGGTCGACGGAAGCGAGCCAGAGAAAAAAAAAAGCAAACGACGTCCACAAAAGAAAAGTGATGTTAAAAAGACCGACGACCCGCTCCCTTCTTCTTCTTCCTCCCAGGCTACGCAGGAGCCGGAAGTTGTCGAACTACAGAAATGTTACATGTGTGAACAAGAAATCGCACATCCGAAATGCAGCAAAAACACAGAAGATACACGGCTCCCCTGTCAGGGATGTAAGTTCAATTCCCCGAGCCAAAGAGACCATGATTGCGTAATGCACGCTTCGCTTTTTCGCAGCTCAATTTATTAAACTACTTCTCTGTTTTTTCCAATAGCTTATTCTAATCAAGTTGGGGGAGGCCCGACATTAAAATCATCCTGTCCCGAAAAGCTTCCCGAATATGATTGTCAGACTCGGGGAACCGAAACTTTTAAAAACGATAGATTCAGCATCGTTAAATGCATGGGGAAATACATAAAAAAATTTAGCACTAATACAAATGTCTACACGGTGACAATTCCCCCTATTGACGCCCAGTATTTGGTTAGAAACCGTTTAGACCCTATAGAATATATAGACCAACTTTTCACCGACATATTTGAGCGTGTCCTGGATGGGTTCCGACCCACCGACTATGTAGGTGTGTGTATTGGGGGGAGTGGGTTTGAAAATAGCTTGTTCCTCCCCTTACATGCCAGGGAATCTTTCAGCGTCGCTAACATTTTGGCTCTTATTTTGAAACTTAACCAAAGTGGTCGGGAAATAGATGTATTCAATAAGCTCGAGATTAAAGTAACTCATATCGAGATACCCAGAGGCGGCACTTTCCCGAAAAAGAAAATGTCACGCACAAATGTTATAGCATGACTATCAACAGGGGGAGCTAGGTCGGTCGTGTTCCCAAAAAACGGCTTAGATAAACTTTGTTTGGCTAGAGCGATAGTTTGTTGCAAAGCATTCGCTGATAAGGACATAAAATTATATAGACAAATTCGTAAATCGAACAATGTGCAAAAAAAGCTCGCTTTACAGCTGCACGCCGACGCCGGCGTCTGTGTTCGCCAAGATGGGTGTTCTATTGTTGACTTGAAAGAATTTCAGGATTATTTGACAGAATACCAAATTGTGTTATTCCAAAAAAATGGAACGCAGTGCCAGGTTACCTTCGAGGGGCCTTCTAGCTCTAAGCGCATCTACCTTTTCTGCCACGCCAATCACTATTTCGGAATTTTAAAGCCGCGGTTTATTTTCTCATCCCGATTTTTCTGTCATTCCTGTCTGAGGCCGTATTCCCGACCTAAAAGCCACGCCTGCCAAAAGCATAAATGTCCCTCGTGTCATTCGCCTAAATATGTTTGCTTCCTGAAACGCTGGTTGCCATGTTCGGCATGTAACAGATTGTTCAGAAATACGGAATGTTTAGTCCGCCATTATAGCAAACAGCCACCCTTCAAAGACTCTACAGTCTGTAAATCGCTGTTTAAATGCAAGATTTGTTTTCTAACGTTTGAGGGTAATAGCAGGACACCGCATCACTGTTGCCAACGTTTTTGTAAAATATGCAAACAGTGGTGTCGGCTAGAGCACCGCTGCCACATTCAACCTTTACCACTCCTCAAAAAAGGCGATTGCGTGCGGTTAGCTGTTTACGACCTCGAAACGACGCAAGTTGAGCGAGTAACTGACAGCGAGGACAGGGAGTTTTTTTTACACAGCGTGAATTTGGCGGTTATCGATATTGCATGCACTTACTGTTTTGGTAAACTTACATGTATTCGTTGTGGTGACAAACACAAAGTGTTTATGAACGGTGAAAGCACTCTAGACGATTTTTGTCATTGGTTGTTTGAGTCACATGCCAGGGATTCGAACCTCTCTCTCATTTCACATAATAACTCTGGATATGATTCTCTCTTCCTAATTAGATGGGCATTAGATAATGGAGTCAAACCTACCGACGTCATATATGCGGGAGGTAAAATAATAACCGCAAAAATAGAAGGCATAAAGTTGGTGGACTCTTTCAAGTTTATGTCAATGGCCTTATCCAAGCTACCCGCTAGTTTAGGGCTAGATGAAAATCTCATTAGTAAGGGGTATTATCCTCACCTGTTTAACCGACCAGAAAATTATGAGTACAGAGGTGTAGTACCTAATCTCGAAATGTACGATCCGGATAGCTTGAGTGTCGATGCGCGCCTCAAACTGATAGCTTGGCACGCCGAACAACGTGCCAAAAATGTAACTTTTGACTTTAAACAAGAACTGGTTAAGTATTGTTGCAACGATGTCAGCGTGCTTATGGCCTGCATTCTGAAATTCAGGCAGCTCATACAAGCCGTGTGTCCCAGGTTAGAACCATTCCACGACTGTTTGTCTATCAGTAACCTGGCCATGACTATATTTAGAGCTATCTATTTAAAACCAAATACCATAGCAGCCATTCCATCGGACGGCTATTTTCCCGACCGTAAATATTCGAGAGAGGGTTTAGTCTGGCTAGATTACGAGGCAGCAAAAAGAGGTATTTTTATTCAACATGCGGCTAACCTACGTGAAAAAAAATTCATTGGCAATAAATACAGCGTTGACGGCTATTGTTTAAGCACTCACACTGTATTCGAATTTATGGCTTGCCACGTGCACGGGTGCTTATGTATATCAAACAGGCAACAAAGACTACCTTTTAGTCAGTTAACGGCTCAAGACGCTCACGACAAAGCGATAATTAGACGCAGGGCGTTAGAGGAAATAGTCGGCGTTAAATATGTGCAAATATGGTCTTGCCAATTCCACGAACAAATGAAACGCGACGAAAAATTGCGAGCGTTTGAAAAAGCCTACAAAAAAGTGCCTCCTGTGTTGAGACCCCGGTCCGCCTATCTAGGGGGTCGAGTGGAGACATATAGACATTTGCACGTGGCCGAAAAAGACGAAAAAATCTACGCGGGTGATATAAATTCTTTATATCCCTCTGTCATGCTTCAGGAACGATTTCCAGTAGGCCACCCTACAATAATAACAGAATTTGAAGGCAGTACCGATATTTCGGGATATTTTGGTTTAATACAAGCCCGAGTACTACCACCTCGTGGGCTTTACATTCCTACTTTACCTTATAAGTACGAAAATAAATTGTTTTTCCCGTTGTGCTGCGCATGCATCGGCCAACAGCCAGCGGACGGCAGGTGTAATCACTCGGACGAGCAACGCGCGTTTGAAGCCACGTTTGTATCACCGGAATTACAACAAGCTGTCAAAGACGGCTACGTAATATTGAAACTGTATGGCGTGTATCATTTCCCTCAAACTGTAAAATACGACCCTGGGAGGGGGGAGGGTGGGGGCTTGTTTACGGAATACGTGAAAACGTTCTATGCCATGAAATTAGAGTGCTCGGGCTTCCCGGAGGGTTGTATAACCGACTCTCAAAAACAGGCCTATGTGCAGCATGTACGTGATACTCAACATATCGAGCTAAACCTAGCCAATATTAAGGTTAATCCTGGCGGCCGCAGTACCGCAAAATTATTCCTTAATTCTATTTCAGGAAAAATAAGTCAGCGGGAAGATTTGTTGTCAACAAAGTTTATCAACAATGCGGCGGAATATTTCGCGTTTGTCACGGACGACAAAAATGTAATATCCAATATTGACTTTGAAAACGACGGCGAGATAGCGATCATTCGTTACAGGAACGATTTGAACTTGTCGGAAGGTAACGCGAACGTATCTGTAGTGATAAGTGCTCTAATCACATCTTATGGTCGACTACGATTGTTGCAATTGTTACGTGATCACGCCCCAGGTAATATTTTTTATTCTGACACAGATAGTACATTCTATAAAACAACCGGCCATCATGCGCCTCCCAACAATGACCCGAGGTTAGGTAGTCTCAATAACGATCTATCAGTGTACGGTAATAATGCTGAGATAACTCACTTTGTTAGCAACGGCGCTAAAAATTACTGCTTCGTAGTAAAAAGCGAGAAAGGTACTAAACAAATTGTCAAAGTACGAGGCATAACCTTAAACTTCAGAAATAGCCAGATTTTAGACTTTGAGTCATTAGCTGGAATGGTAAAAAATATCAACGCAAACGAAACTGTCACAATTACTGAACCGCGAAAAATAATCCGTAAAAACCATCATTTACTGACCACGACCCAAAGCAAACTTTACAGAGTGGTAGCCAATAAACGGTGGATGGATAAAGCCACATATGTGACGTATCCATGGGGCTATTGATAATAGGTTTGTTGAGGTCTTAGTTGTTGTTGTTGTTGGGCCCTGTCCAGTATGTAGCCCCAAATCAATCCTAGAAGCCCAGCCGCTAAGGCCGATACAAACCCGGACACCGCGAAAAGCTGCATCTTGTTTTTGTCGGTCTGATTGGAAGGCTAGTTGGTTAGTGTATGAGCATGCCCTCGCCAGAATCCTTTTCTCCCCCCCTCCCCCCCCCCATTCATATTTTTAACGATCGCTCTTCCAACCAGCGTCGCGCGCTCCACATACCTCTGGCCACTTCGTCTCCCAGCTCGTTCTTCCCCTTTCTTTCGTTGCAGACTTTGAAAAAAAATTAAAGGTACATGGCTGAAGTAACTTCCACTTCGGATATCTTCCGGGATAAGCATCCTACTTCCAGTTGGACCGAAACCCGAATACGTTTATTGAACCACGAGGTGTTGCATTTGAAGAATATGGCAACCAAGCAGCAAATCCAAAGACTAAACCACGCATTGGACGCCGAAGTCGAATTTTTTGGCCCCCCCCACGACTTTATCAGGCCGGGCGTGGCTAGACAATATTGCTGCTATACGGACGCCGAAGAACGAGGGGAAAGTAGTCGCGTCAAAGCGTTGACGCCTCTCTTAGAAAATGTCAGGGACCACGTGTCCCGAATATGTGATGTACGCTTTAATTGCCTTCACATTGAAAGGTACGCAACTGGAATGTTATATAAACCGTGGCATATTTATAATCCTAGGGAGGGAATGGATACGCTCGCACCAGTAGCAATTATGGCTACCGGAAAACGAACTCACACTATGCGCCACGTTCACCACGGAGATGGCGCCGAACGACCTAGTTATACGGCAGTTATGGAGCCGGGTAGCCTACTAATTATATATCCTCCAACCAACCAATACTATAGGCATACAGTCCCCCAACGTCCTTTATTGAAGGATGCTGTATATTTACTAACATTTACGAAATGGTTGTTTCGAGATGATCCTGAGCCAGATTTCTAGAGGGATCCAACCCACTTCTTTTTTTTTTTATTTTTAAATTTTGTTATATTTTTAGTATGACGTCGTTGGCAATATTAAGGCACGGTTCCAACAACTTGGCAGAGTGGTTTTGCCCGGTGCGTGAAGATGGCGCTCTGAAAATTGTTAAATTATTTACCGCTGGTGAAGCTTATAGAATTTATAAAGTCTTGCTGGACGAAACTAAATGGGCGGCGCCTATAGATTGGATGGGGACTCAATGCCGTACCCGGTACGAAAGCCTAGATGAAATGCCGAAATTATTGAAAAACCTCAACGA
>JAHWFP010260591.1:50552-67652 GCA_023313725.1 Lithobius niger
GATTCCCTACATCTTTTTAATTTACACCAGTGGTCTATGGAACCCCGGTAAAAAGGAGATGTTACATGGAAACAGTGGACACTTCACTCTGTCATTCATTCTGCTACACCCTTTCTCAAGCTTCAGTTGTGAGAAATGAGAATTGGATCCAATCCAGAATTCGAATCTTAGTTTTAAAAATTTGAGATTGATTCCACAGGGGTATAGACTGGTCTGTGTAGTTGGGCGGCGATCACCACTGGTTGCAACCGATTTGGGGAACAAAATTCTTGGTTTTTTTTTTGTAAGTGTTCTTTGCTTGTTATTTTTTTAGTGTTGCGTGATGGACGATTGAAAAACTCTAATATCTGCCAAAGACGTTTTTGTTCTTGTTAACTTACGTCCTTAATCTGAGCTGAGTTGAACAGAATGCCACAAAACAAAATTTCAGATCTCTTTGGCCTCTGGGTAGCAAGCTGGGAACTGCCTTTCGCCCCTCCCCCACCTCCCCCCATTCCTCATTCCCAGGGGAGGCAAACTTTATTGCTGCCGGGGCCAACATCTTTCCTAGTCTGCAGCGTACAGTGAAATCACTGTCAGCCTGCAGTTTTCAGACTTAAAAAAATTCTTTCAGGCATTGATGTAGTGAGATTTACGTTGCTTAGGGAGACGATTCTAATGCTCATAGAGCCTCATTTGAATATGAAGTGTCGGTTTCCCCTTCTAAAGTTATTCTTATTTACAACAACTGTAAATAAAGTCTGCGCGGCCTATCTTGAGTTCGCCGCAGAACGAACACAGATAATCGATTGTACGTTTTTGGCAGCAGAGTGCCTTGTTGATATCCAAGATGGTTACAAAAACAATGGCGGCCGTCGATTTAAGCCGCCTCCTCCAGGAAGACGTAGTCGCTCGTAAAATACTTCCAGGACTCAAGATACGTCGCGCGCACAATAAGTAATACTTAAGCCCTTATGCAACTAACTGCTTAAATAATAGCAAACATGCAATACCCACTAGTTAAAAAACCTTTACAGACACAAGTTAAAGACTGAAAAATAAAACAAAAACAAATGAAAGCAAAAGAAGAAAGTGAGTTTTTTCTTTTCTTTTTTTTTTACCTGTATCATTTTGTCATACCGGTACTTCTTTTCCTTGGCGTGTTCATAAGTGTTGAAATCAACACTCAGCTTCTTAGTGTCGCTTTCTTCTGTAGAAATCAACTTTGCTTCAACTACAATTACCTCATCGTCATCAAGGATAATCTCGGAATCGACTGCAACACTAATTGCTGTCAGCAAGTTGTCACCTAGAAGGGAAATTGGATTACGCAGATGTAATATGTTATTAAAAGCATTGAAGCATTGCAACTTATTAAAAGCGTTCGTTTGTAAAGATTAGTTCAGTTTTGAAAATTGTTGTTATAATCATTATGTAAACCCGTGAAAAAGTACGGCTGGTACGGCTTAAAACGTGATGTAAACCACTTTGTCGTTTTTTTTTTTACTAATTTTAATAATTCGAAAAAATACCATAAATTTTATGAAGAGAAAACAAGGAATTGAGAGCATTATTTTTGGAAAACTGTCATTCTTTGCAAGCCACTGAAAGTATGGGTACAGAGCAGACTTTCGTTTACCTTAACTGAGCTTAAGAAATATATTGACTGATTGATTGATCGTAATCCTTTACTTTGTCGATCATTCTGTTTTATGACACAGTATTAGACGAAAGCGAGAGAGAAATGAGCATTTCACCTTGAGATAATACAAAGTAAGAAAACACATATTGCATAAATAAGGCTGACAATTTTTTAGACCAACAAGGAAAAAAGCATTATGCAATTACACAGAAAATTGCACATACATTGGTATGATGATAAAAAAAAAGTGATCATTCACAATGTTAAATTTAAAGGGAAAAAACTTTAGAAAAACGAGCAGCGCAACTTTAATTAAAAATTACAAAGTATCTGAATAGGCTGAAGGACTGAATAGGCGGACAGCAACGAAACAGGAAAAAATAGACAAGAAATGTGATCACGATGAAGAAAGGATACTGAACTAAATTAGGCAAGGTTAATGAATTCCCTGGCAACTTAAGTGTTCGTGAAGATTTTTCCTGAAGGAGGCGAAATCAAGGTTTATGTTCTTTAGAGTTCAGAGTAATGCGTGTTAGTAATGCATATCGAACTTCATGTTAAAAACGGAAAGCCAAACGCTCAACAAGAGTTAAATAAATACAAATGCAAACCTATTTATGTTGCCTTTTGGACTTACATGTCAGACTGTCTGAGCGGGGAATCGAACCCACGACCTCTGAAACCAAAGACCGAGTTCCTACCTCTGAGCCATACTAACACGGCCGTGTCAGTATGGCTAAGCGGTAGGACCTCAGCGTTTGGTTTGAAAGGTAGTGGGTTCGATTCCCCGCTCAGGCAGTCTGACATATAAGTCCAAAAGGCAACGTAAACAGATTTGTATCTGTATTTATTTCACGTTAAAACTTCAATTAACTTACCGGTTACCATAACGTTTCGAATACTAGCATTTCTCAAAATGTTCAACACTGGATTTGTTTCAGGCTTGAGCAAATTCTGCAGTACCAGTAGACCAGCAAACTCCAGATTAATTTCCAGTTCAGCCCTACAACAACAAAATAATAATACCAAAAGACAGTATTTAAAAGGTTTAAAATATTGTTACTCATTCAGTCAAACTACCCAATTAAATATGAAACTCCATTGCTATAATAAATTGCCAAGCAATGAAGTAAGCAGTTTGTACGTTACTATGCGTCCTTGTGTGCAAGCACTTCACAAGTAACAATAGATAATGGCTCAGCTTCCATTACATAATGATCGAATAACAGTGTGAAGGTTATTCGGTGCAAGCGAATCGAACATGCACGTAAGCTGGCAGCTACTGCTAGATCACCGATTCAGCCAGATCCAGCAGCAGCAGTACAAAATATGATGTACGGTAAATATAACAGAGTATCCCTCAAGTGCAGGTGCAAGTTTTCGTTCAATGACTATATTGCAAACCACATCAAGGCATTCAATGAATTGAATGTACAATGCTTAACTCAAAATTTTGGAAGCTAAGTTTAGCAACAGGACAGCAAGAACATTTAAACTCTACTGCCAATGTCGCACCCGATGGAAAAATTTGTTATTACTCAGTTAGGAAACTCTGTGAATTTCTTGTTTCATGTATACTGCAAAATTGATTCGAATTAAAAACCTCAGTTTTATGAAACCTTAATTGAACCTTACCCAGCAAGGCAGCAGTGGGAGGTGAAGCACATTTCCAGGCCACAAGAGCATTTCCAAGTTTTTTTTGTTTGTTAGACGATCACTGTTACGTTTGCCTATCAATTACACTTACCTATCAATTTCGTTAATTCTATTCCAGTCATAGTCTAATGGGAGGGGTTTCCAAGCTGCTGCTAACACACGGAATCCCAATCGTGTGTAATGAGTAAGGACCGACGAAAACTTCTCTGGGACTGTAATCAAAGAATGAATAAAATTCTGACTAAAAGACAACCAAATTGCACAACCAAAATAACGTTATATGCTTGCCCCCATAGGGTTCTGCTTAGTAAATTAAGTTTATGTTCATTCTTTGTGGTACAGTTTGCTTGGCATTTGTTTATCTTCTGCACGAAAAAGTATTAGATTTTTAAACGATATCACGTTCAACAAATACAAAAAGGAATTTAGGTATTCTAAAAGTTACCAAAATAGAATTCTTTCTATTAAAGAAGTGATGCTAGTTTGATCTATCACTACACTTGGTCACTGCAGACATGGGTGACAAAAAACCCAGGATCAACACACACACACATGACGACGCATGATAGGTAGGCTAAGTGCTGTGATTTGACTACCACGTAAACCTAAATCCATGCACTTTCTTATCGTGTGCGGGAGTTGAACTTGTGTCGATGGATTGGTTTCTTTCATTGTTGTAGCCAAGTATACGTGAGCTTTTCTGATACCCAAGATTTACATTTAAATATGTGAACCACAGAAGCGCTTTCTTGATATGATAAGCCAACAACAGGTAATCAAATCAAACAGCAAATCAAAATTACTTCATATAAATCGCAGACTGAAACCGAAAGCATAAAACGAAATTACTTCGGAGAATGGTTTTGCTGAAAGAAAACAAAAATTCTCAAACCGAATCCCACTCGTGCTTCTATGAAATGTATAATTTGTGTGTTTTAGCGCTCAAATCCTTTCAGCAACAAATTAAATCTTGAGAGGAGTTTCGTGCTAAACACACAAATCATCGTTCGTTTTCATAGAAGCACTCGGGATATTATGGCCGAAAATATTCACGTGCCGTCGTGAGTGCGAGTATTGAACCCGAATCTTTGGTTTGGGCTGCTCACTTACCATTCTTAGCCGTTCACAATGTTGGCTTCACTGTGTTTCTTCTTATATATAAAACTAACATTACAGCTAATTTCCGTTTCTATTACGTTTAACCAACATCATTACTTCCATGCGATAAAATTCTCAGAAATGTCAAATTACCGCAGAATTATGAAGTAAGTGCACTTTGAGTTACACAGTGGCGCAACAAAAAAAGCAAAAGAAAATGCCAATTAGATTAAATTGCTGCAGAACACGACTAATTACCAAATTAGCTTCATTATGTACCTGTGTTTGGCAAGCACAGCGACACAATCTTCTCAGGTGCCCCTTTCACAAAAACGTGGTATTTTGTTGTATCGGCCGGTCTTGCCACTACACTCATACGCTGCAGACCAGATTCGAAGGGATATTGCTTCAAAATGACCCACTTTGAATCCTGCATAGGTAATTACAAAAAACTTCTAAACGATCATCATTGAACAAATTTTTTTTTTCATTCTTTCTATGTAAACAAACGCAAGTCTTAAAGTATTTCCTTTCATAGCAGACAGTATCTTAAATTTGAAGTATTTTTAATTACTAGCTGATTACCCCATCTAAGGATGGCAACCTGTCGAATATGTCTACCGCTTTATTCAGATTGCAGAAGATGGCACTCACGAGCTATCTCTCAGGAGGCTTTGAGGAAATAGGCAATGACCATTATAACAAATAACAGATCACACGATAGGTTCTAATTCTGAGAGTTGCGGTGAAGATGGTGATAGATTGCTGTCTGCGAGTTCTCTACAATGACAACTGCACACAAATGTAGATAGTTATTTATGCATATTTTTCAGGTTGGTATACATCTAGATTTAAAAAAAATTAGTGTAACAATACGCCTGCCTGCTTTGTGGGAGGTGGTGCTGTCCACAGTAACACTCAATCCCAATCTTCCAAGTGAATTCTTTGTAAGTTTCCAACAAACAGCATATGTGGTATCTTCAAAGTAGTCATTTTTTTTTAAATACTCATTCGGTTCAAGCTTACAGCAATATACTCAGTTTTTACGGGAGAGCATACTCCTACGAACAGTAACAATCAGTTACGTTATTTAGTGACATCATCATCAACTAGGTGGAGAAGCGGGATGCAGGGACAAACAGCGGGTCCAAACAGGTGGAAACGCATGTTGTTCCTATGGTGACTCATTCAGACAAGCACAACTTTTTTCCTACTTACACAAAACTTTCATGAAACCTAAACTTCGGCGTTCCAACACCGGATAAGACACACTACAATCTAGGTGTATAGAGCAGTGACACGACGTAGTATTATTGTATATAACTCTATGCTGGCGCCTTAATGGGTAGCTGCAAGGGGCACTTCAGAGAGAAACAGAAGGGCGTCATACTGAAGCCGATGCTGTGAAGAGTGATTTCTTAGACCTAAATCGCGCAATTTTTGCTGTTGGAGAAAACAACGTTATTTTAAGCCTAAGAAATCCGCTCTTCCGTTGTTTTTCCCCTCCATTTTTATGTAGTGCACCATGTAGTTTTGCCCTCCAAAACCCATACTGGTGCCAATATGGCGGCAAATGTCACTGCTCTATAGTAAACTGCGCCAGCGCTAGTGGCCATCTTGTTCAGATTTCATAAAAGTTTTGTGTGTCCCAAGTATGGTCCCTATAAGCCACCGTACGTTGCAATCGACGAAAAACAGTAAGGAGCGCGAGGGAGAGCGAATTTCGTGAAGGTAATCGAACATTTGCCGTATACGGTTTATAAAAATTATTTTGACAGTTTGTAACAGCACAATGTTTATTTGCCGGCATCTTTGAACTCCAATGTAGGCCGGATTAAGCTACGATTTTCAGCGCCATGTTCTCAGTGCTGCTGCCGTCGTTGCCCACTTAGTGCTAGCAAGGCCCTTCTATGACCTTACGTTGCGACTGTATGAACTGCTAGAGTTTCTACCCCTTGGTTCACGTAAGTATACATTTGAGCTTTTAATAACCTGCATCACCTCAATGATGGTATGAGTATGGCCAGTAGTACACAAAGTTGTGTAGGAACTCTTTATCAACTAATGGTATAAGCTTAACACCAGAAGTACATGAAGACCAAGAAATTGTGGGATCTTACTAATTCTGTGTAAGCCAGTGTTTGATTAAATCAGGAACTCGGCTCACCCATTTAATTAAGTAGGCAATGTGGTGAAATAATAATTGAACTGTTGCCTAGACTTGCCCAGCACCAGAATCTTCTTGCTGTTTGCCCACTGACCATCATCACTTGGCAATCAATCCTTTTTTTAAAATTTCTTATGAGGTTGATGCGTTTTGTGGTACAAAAGTTTGCCAACAGGGCCGCTGTAATCCATCATACACTAGAACAGAACCTTAGCACTGTCCCACACTCCTCGTTCAAACAGAAATCTTTAATGGCTTCTGCTAACACCTACTTACCGAGTCATTCTTCCTGGACTTTATTTTGGGAAAGACCACTATAGGGGAGCACAGCTCTCCTCCTATATCTGGGACTGCTTTAGGTTCTTCTAGTGCCTGATAAAGATGGAATTTCAAATATATCAAAACGGATGTTGATCATTATTACGGAAGGCATCTATTTACATGTGTCACAATGTATACAGACGTCATCTAAAAATCCCTTGATAAAGAGCAGCATAATAAACTGATGCTATGTTAGTTGCATACCCAATTGATAGCTTCAAAGACTTTGAGATCGAGAGGGTAGCCTGATAGCTTGTCTTCTATTAGTGACAAGTTGTGACAAGTGGCCATGGCTTGAAGCAATGGTGAATCTTGCAGATGAGTGGGATCTTGCACAGAATCCAAAAATCTGGAAATAAGCATTTCGCAGTTTTTATTGCTTATTTTACTAAAAACGAGTAATTGATGTTTCGCGGCAAAACAGGACACAATAACTGAGCTGCAGAGAAATCAAAGTGACGCAATTTTCCAGAACATATAAGAATAACTAGCAGTTGTGCCCGGCTTCTCCCGGGGTTTTATTTCGTCTGTGGTTGTTTCCCGGTTTTCGGTAGATGTGGCCTAAACGTTGAATGCGACATGCAATTTTGCTTCTTGGCATACTCCCCTTTTCCTCCCATCCTGTACCCTCGCCTCCCCCCTCCTCCTTTCCTCCCACCCTACCAAAAAAACGTACCTTGTAATTTCAGTTAATCTGTAATCAAATGCTTAATGGTAACAGATGCATTGGCCCCCTCCCCATCTTTTATTTTCTAAAGAGTTGGGCTAACAAACGCACTGCCCTATACACGGGCATTCTCCGTTCAGGCCTTCCACCACTCCCAATTATCGCTTTAGCTTGAGTGATCCGTACCTTGTGAAAAATAACTGTCCTTGTGCATGACGTCATTTAAGACGTGCCGCTGAGGTGACCGCGCAGAGCAAATTGTTAGTCGAGGCAACAATGTGCCACTTTCAACTTTTTAAGGCAACAACGTACCAGTTTCAACTTCTGTCCAAAGAATTGACACGCTCACCTATTTTCATTGTATAGGTGGCTGTTGTCGGTTTGCTTGGGGGGGGGGGGGTTATCGTGTTTTTCCTATGAGACTTTGCCTTCTAATGTAGATGTCACCCAGAATAAAGCTTGCTAAAGGTGTTCTTGTTAATGTTGGTTTAGCTCCTAATTGGTTTAGCTCGTTGCATGGTACGTACAAGCAGTGGCATACCCAGGAAGGGATTGGGTTGAAATTCACCTACCACAGGAAACTAAGAGTAAAATTTTGTAAAAGTAAACAAATAAGGCATTTAATGCAATTAAAAAATATATCTGTTAATTGGCTTTTTAATCGTTTTAAAGTCACTAAAATTACTGGAAAGGAGATCCGAGGGACTTAAAGCGTTGCCCCCCCCCCCTCCCTTTCCTAGACCACTTAACTGAATTCTCGGACCCAATTTAGAATTCGATTTTTTTGTTCCCGTCCCCTCCAAACAAAATTACTGGGATGCTAATGCATACAAGTCACCACAATCCTAGTTGATCTTTAGACCGCTTGTGATGTACAGACAATGCAGAGAAACCTTTTTTTTTTTAATGCAAATTTTTTTTTAGTATATTGATTTTCAGTTAAATCCTTCTTAATCATACTGAACTTATATACTGGAAGAATAAATCCGAATTCATGAAAACTCACCTTGCGTTCTTAGCTGGAATGACTACGGTTAAATCTAACGAATCCTCTGTTAAAGTACCAGTCTGCAAGGGAAAGTGATATGTACTAAAATGAAATGATGTAGACATTAGAGTGTATCATAGTTACGTACATGGTGGTTGCAGTTACTGAAGCAAATGCATCAAACCTACGAATGAGCAATTTGCAAAAGTATGAAAGTTAAAGGGCAATTACATCCATTTTGACATGCATGCTTTACTTTTGGATCATTTACACAATAACTAAACACAAGAATTGCGGTAAGAATGCGATACGTACGTCCGATACGACAATTTAATTACTGCATCACCAAAACACGACATGGAGACCGCCATTGTTTTGCTGGAACGCGCAGAAATTAATGCCGACTGATGTCACTCTTCGATTTCGACACGCAGCAGATTGAGATAGATCTAGTGGCCGGCTAAGGCCGTCGGACGCTTGAGCTCTCACAGCCAATAGAGCAATCTCAATCGGCTGCGTGTCGAAATTGAAAAGTGACATCTATCGCCATTAATTTCTGCGTGTTCCAGCAAAACAATGGCGGTCTTTGTGTCGTGTTTTGGTGATGCAATAATTAAACTGTTGTATCGGACGTACGTAACGTATTCTTACCGTAATTCTTGTGTTTAGTTATAGCGTAAGTAATTCAAAAGTAAAACATGCATGCCAAAATGGATGCAATTGCCCTTTAACCAATGATAAACAGATAACACAGGTAAAGTATTGGGTAACACTCTTCAAATAACACAACTATAGCTTGTTCCACATTATGTTTGCAGGAAACTGACTGTATGACACTTCGTTTCTTTCCACTACGAGTGCAAAAAATGTGAACAACACACGTGTAGACTCTACACAGTTACTGTTAGAGTCTACGAGTGGGATATTTGCGTGTTTTTGCACTCATAGTGGAAAGAAACGTTGCGACATACACACAGTTTCCTGCAAACATAATGTGGAACAAGCTATAGAGTGCTTAGCCTACAGTAACAAGTACAGTGGGGCAAGGTAGCCATGGTTAGCACTACCATCTCGTGCGCAAGAGGTCCCGGTTCGAGCATAACCTCTGCCTCCCTCCCTGACGTTTTCTGGAAGAGAAGAACCCTGTGATGCCTTGCCTTGCGTTCATGTCAATTCTGGCATATCAAAGCTCCTACGAATTTCCAACAGGAATTACCTAGCAAAGGTGACCCCCTCGCCTTCTGGCTCTATGGCTTCTGCTGGGGAGAGTGTCAAATCTCTAAGTAAAAAGTACAAACCATTGTCGAGCATGGCTCACATAAAAAGTATCAATTCCATCCAATTCCATAACCCGAAATATATCGCTATGGTCAGTACAGTGAAAACGTCGACTCATCATAAATTTAAGCGAACTTTTTGGTGTTATTTTTATGGCAATTCCATGACCACTTTTGACACAGAATATGTGTATTATACAATTCAATAAAATGTCGAGCTAATTTTGTAGGCCTGTTGTTTGTTTCACAATGAAAATTCGTAACAGGTTTTATTTCCCCAGCAATGAATGGCAAATTTGCGTACTAGCCGTGCTGACATTACTTAAATGTATAGTGTCTTTATCTATGCGTCTTTAGGCTATTTCTCAACGGCCATGTTTTGGTACTTTATTGTCACCCTCATACTTCGTTTGGTTTAACAATCTGACCACCACAGTGCATACTGACTATATGGTACCAACCTTATCGAAACACATGACATCCAGGCCACCACACAAATTTATATACTTGGAGCTGACACAGAAGATTCCATGCTTCTTGAGACGCCGCTGCGACAGTCCAGCTATGGAGGTGTAGGTAGCTGGTAGAATTGGCGGGACCACAAAGGTAAGGATGTCGAGACTAAGAAAAACTATCTCGAGAACAGTGGCCTGAAAGATTTAAGTTTGATTAAATCATTATAAATATAAAGTAAAATAATGTAGAGATTGTTACATTAGCCCTCACCTAAAAACAGCTAAGTAGTCCATAATGGTAAGAGAGCTACTGGAAATGTGAAGGCGGATGACCCTCCCATACCTTGTTAGGCTTAGTTTATGGTTCTCAACAACTTCTCATTTTGTAACTACTCAGGGAATGGGCGAAAGGTTGCAAGTTCAAGAACTTAATTCCAATTTATTCCTTACTGTATGGCTAGGGGTCCATACACAGAGTACCACATATTAGGCATCAGCCAGAATTTATCCTTCTAACTGACCCTGTAGGCTCCAGAGGTTCTGACCGTTCAATCCGAATCCCAAACACCAACTTGCGAGTGGTAGGCTCAGGCTGTTATATAGCAGGCCGAGTCCTAGCCTCGAAACCAGAGGATTACGGCTAAACCAGTGCGATCCAGTTCTAACTGGGTCGAACAATAGGACACTCTTGCACCCGACTGTTGGGTGCTGTGCCAACTGCCGTGTGTACGCGGTGGTTAGTAGCATGCGCACAACAGCTCTGTTAACGGCAAGGTGCACTAAGGAGCGCTGACGCCGTAAATTGTGTGTTGCCGTTAATGTAGGCAGGTTACAATTTTACACTGTTGCTCTCTGCAGCCTAAATTTACGTTCTCGAACAGTAATGTAAGTGAGAAGATGTGAAGACACCACACGAAGCTAAATGAAATTCGCAGCTTGCAGGCACTGATACAGAATACAGACGTTTCAAAGATATGCCAGCTCTTCCTATTTGGATTAACTATTCCCTTGAAATATGTTTTTCATGGTTCACCATACTGTAAATGCTTGGAACCCACCAGTTTATATACTTCATTTACCGATTTATTAGCCAAAGAAATATAAAACTAAGTATGAATGCATTACCATTCCTGTAAGGGTCGTTTTTTTCAGGTTTTATCAAGTTTTGCTGTTTATTTACTTTTTTGATGTTTGCTGAATTTTTTTTCATGTTTTATGCACTCGGCTCTGTTTCAACTCTGCTTATGAGCAGCAAGTTGTTGAGCTGACTCCTTTTGGAATTCGGTTTAGTGAATTGGCAATTCACTAGGAAATACGATAGTTAGGTATCCTTTCATTCATTTCACTCCATTCTAAGTCTAAACTAAGTGGTATCTCCCATTAATTAAACTAAGAATCTGGGTCAGTCGAAGACCAACTGTTGAAAAAATTATCTCTGCAACACCATTTCTTTCAATTACTAACCCCTAATAATTGAAAAAAAAAAACCACTTACTGGGTTTAATACCGGATTTTTCACGTGGGTTTTTTGTGATAAAACCCAGTGAGTTTTATTGGGCTGTGGAAAATCACAACAACCCTGATTCCTGTTATAACGTGAGCCAGAGAAATAGAGACACATCTCCAACTACAACAAGCCCAAAATTGCTAACTGTTGGCAGTTGGCTGTTTGCCCCAAAACAATATTTTATATTCATTTTTCAAATATCTCTTGAAAGGAGATATGGAATGGGAAGGGTCTTAGTAAGGGTTACAATATTGCTTTCCTAATTTTAAGATAGCATTCTCCCCTGAAAACAACATCAGATACTTTGCTGTCTCCATTGTGAAAGCCTGGCCTCCGAAACATAAAAACGTTAAATCATGAGACGTTTTGTTCAGATTAGAAGTAAAAATTCTTGGTACTGTACGTATGTCATATTCAAAATGTAAGTACAGCACTGATTAGCAAGTACCGCAACAATTCGAGGTCGTTATAATTATCACATCTCAATTCTTTTTCTTACCGTGGAATTTATTACTAAATTGCTTACCTCGTGTGACGTCCAAACGACTAAAGAATAAATAACAGCTCCAAATCCAAGAACAACAAAAACGACAAAAAACTTGAGAAAATCACTGTAAAACTTGAGTTCCAAAGGCTTGGGAAATAAAATGGCTCTTACTAATTCGCCTTTTGTTGTGCAAAACCCTAATAAAGGACAATAATAAAAAACACAAATTAAAGCAGCCAGAGGACTACCCCTAAACTCGTTTCATTTTAACGACAAACAATGTAGACATTGTCAGACATTAAGTTTAGCTTGAAAAGCCTGTGTTCTGTTAAAGAGTTAATCACTATCATGGTCATTCGATCCTATTACCGAAGGTAATAGGATCGAATAACCATGTCACTCACTATCTTAGCTACAGTGTGATGATTTTTGTAATCCCATATCAATAAGAATTCCTTAAAATTTATGATTGTATGTTTTAAAAGCGGTAACACTGGCTTATTCTTGTCCTTACCATATTTCTGACTCTTCTCATATCATCAAAATAATACATGATTTTAATTCTGAAAAACCATATGTAGACGTATTACTACAGCCCTTGTGAGTGTAAAGCTGTTTCCAGAAACGCGTTCTTGCTAGTACCTTTAGTATTGAATTTTTTCATGAATTTCGTTCATGCCTAACTTTCATATTTTGCTATGCCCAGTATCTCACCTTTAAGGTGAGTAAATATTTGTATTATTAATCAATTTTGTTTTCAGAAGTCAAGGTTTTTGGACAGATTACTGATGCATCCTTTAGTTCATATGTTTTATTTTCATAATTCATATTTTTTCACCATAGTACATCAGTGACCGCTAACCTATCTGTGACCTCTGAGTTTGCTTTAGAAGAAAACTTGATAGTGCAAATATTTCATTTATAAAATTCTATTAACCCGTACTGATTCTGAAATATTAAACGCCTAGTGACTGTACATCTGGAAAGACATTTGTGAAGACGTTTGAGCCTCCCCCAGAGGTGACTCGGTAAACATAGTGCTAGTAAATTAAATTGAAATAAAAAATGGACACGCTAACCAATGGGATTCCACTCGGATAATTGTGAGCTTGATGCACATACCTGTTCGTAACACAACCGCCAGAACAGCTTCACCGCCTACTGATCGTGTCTGCAATACTTTTGTGCCGCAAAATAAAATATGCTTCTTTTGTTGTGATTCATGAAACTGTTGCCGCTCATCATTCGGAACTGACGATTTGGTAACTGGAACACTTTCACCTGTAAGTGCAAAAATGTACTTCAGAATAAGGTGAGGCACTCGTGGAAGTTAAATTTAAGTGTAGGGGTTGCCACCAGACATAGGTTTTGACCCTTGTTGTAATGGCTGCTTTTTTGCTGGTTTCGTTAGGCATGTTTCCTCTCCTCTTTCTGTATATTTTATTTTATTTGCAGTGCGACAGAACTTGTTGCTTTACGTTTGCTATATGCTTGTTAATGGAGTTTTATTAGATTTTATTGTTTAACCAACTTTATCATAGTATTAATTAATTATATCAAAATCTAAATCTGTCATCGTCAGGTACATGGAAAATTGGGTTAGGTAGAAAAGAGGCACAAGGTTCAGGCTTCATCCACAAATACCATGTCAAACACTTAGTTTTCGTCAAGATACACTTCTGGTATTTGTCAAACCAAACGTATTATGTATCTGGTAGAAAATTTAAAACGTTTTAATTAATTTTGTAAATAAAACCAGTAGTCACTCCCTAAAGGGGATGGGGAGATTACAAGGGGGAAAGGGGTGCAACGAAATTTGTGGACTTTTGTTGAATACTGACAGTGTTGCTGTGTTTGAGCATGGCAGTGGGAGAGGGATCAACAAGGGCTAAAAAATAATAATGAGGCATCGAAATGTGAAAATTGCTAAAACCTTTGTCCAAAATCACTATAATCACGATGAAGTAATCTAATATGTCATTAATTATAACCACATTAAATGTTAATAGGTTCGCTTCATATTTATTTAGGGTTTTGGTGTTTGTAATATAACTAATGGTATCAGAAAAAGAGCTGTTTAAAGCAATAACTTGATCATTATATGTTTTTTAACGATTTAATTTTTTTTAATAATCTTAAGAAAACGTTTGCTCACAGATTCTAGAACTTCGGAATTTCTTTTTGTAGGGAAGGGTGTTCGTTTGACCCATTGACTATCATTCCATCGCTCAAAAGTACTGGAAATGTTAGGTTTTGCCACTTCGTTGAAGTTTCTTAACCAATAATCGTTATCACCATGTCAGAAACCTGACAACAAACATCTTAATAATAGTCAAAAATAGACTTAAATTTTTACATTTTTTTTTTACCTGTCAGCGAACTTTCGTTAACGATGCAGCCGCCTGATACCAGAATTGCATCACATTCAAGATTAAAATCACGACGGGGGATGACAATGACATCCCCTGGTACTAACTCACTGGAGGGCTTCCGAATTTCTATTATTAAAACAAAACAGAAGATTATGTCCTGTAAACATAAAATCCAAATAAATCAAAGTCTCTCAAAAAGACTCCTACCTTCGCCGTCTCTGATGACCGTAACTTCAGAAATGGAATGAACAGCATTTCGAAGAGTGATACTTTGCTGTTGTCCATAAATAAGAGAATTAAATTACAGAACACAAACAACATATCGCGTAGGCTAGTAGATGGTGAATGTGAAAAAAAAATTGTCTCTGTAGAAAGCTGTACGCAACAATTTGGTCCCGCCAAACTAGGCCGGAACCGGATGATTAGGAACTAGATAATCCCTGATAGCTGCCACGCTGTCCCTGGCGAGTTGGATATAATGCAACGTGGTGCGATTACAAACGTTACACAGTATCAAACCCAAAAATCAATCTTTGTCAAGTCATGTTTCAATGCTATTTGTACATGTCAGTTAGGTTAAATAAACATTAGCCAGCACCAAATCCGGAAACTTTTTTTTTTCTTTAGTAAGTTCCCAGACTATTTGCATAATTCCTTACGCATCCGAAGCACAGTTGATGCTCACAAAATATTATCCATTATCAAAATCAGAACACATTTTTCTCAAGCCACGTTTCAGTACTCTTTCTGAATGAGGAGCAAAGATTCAGGTTAACGGATTTAATTTATATAACGCAGCTTGCCAACGTAACATGCCTTCTGACAAAGACATTGTGATGGCAATCAGTGATGTTGCTACAGAAGCCGGGAGTAACATGGCCGTTACTATAACAATAATAATCTTGTGGTTTTGGAAAGGGAGGTAGACAAAGAAGGCCGTTTTCATCTTTCATTTGCTACTGGTACGAAAACCACTAAAGGCTAAATTTACTACGAAAACCACTAAAGGCTAAATTTACTACGAGTCACGAAAAGCATGTTCATAGAAAAGACTCTGATATTATTGGGCCAGTTTTTACGTCAGGTATTAATTCTGGAATATAGATGTAGGTACAACATTTTACTTACCCGCCTGGTTTCAAAAACAGATACAAAGATAGAAATAGCTGCTAAGACAACTACTCCAATAGCAAATTGATAATAGAGCTGCACTGTCCATAGGATTACCGTATACACTTGAAAGATGTAGAAAGGGTTGGCTGCCTGTGGAGAAGAAATATATTCAGTAAGCTTCTGCGGGTCAAAGAACTGTTAATTAAGGAACTTATTAGCTTATATACTGTATCATTTGAACATGCCATAATACTGCATTGGCAGAAAAAAAAGCACGGAAACAGATTATTAAAGCCAAAAGCCAACATTTCTCTTCTAAAAAGAGGCAGAAAACGGTGGCCTAAATGCACAAACCCAACCTGCTCCTTCTCCTTGCTTGTTCCTTCTCCTTACTTGGGTTCTCCAAGGAGCAGGTTGGGTTTGTGCATTTCGGCCACCGTTTTCTGCCTCTTTTGAAAAGGGAAATGGTGGTTTTTGGATTTTACTTTTTTTTAAATTACTGTGGTTTTAGCCTTAAACGTAAGATGACATAGTGGCCTTGCCATGTTTTAAAATGTTATTTTTTAACCTGATTACGAAAATTGTACATTTTCGAAACGTTGTTTTTCTATTTCTTGCAGCACTACTTCGTTTTTGCTTTAATAATAATACTGCATGACAGCTGTTCTGTATCTGTTGGTCTCCAATTTTAGAAACCAGGATTTTAATTACAACCAAGTCAAATTCCGAATTTAAACTAAATTTTCCACAAAGATTTAAATTTCCTTCAGTGGAAATAGAAGCCAATTCACTAACATTAGTTCGTGCACAATTATAAAATCCAGCAACAAAGTACATATTTAACACCAAGTCTGAGTGGCTAGAGAGCTCTTCGTAGTGAAAGGGGCTACTAATAGGGTTTTAGAGCCGACGAGCAGGAAATATGAAAACATTTCGAGGGTTGTTTTCGAACCGCAAAAACCGAATTCTTTGTAGAGAACCAATCTAACACTTTACCAAATTCTTCTTAATTGGTAATGTCCATGCTTTAACATTTAGTGACAGATACCTCATCTAGAATCAGGCTTAGAATTGGCTTCACATCCACATTGATGGTGTTTTCACCATAGAAAAGAAGACGAGTTCGAGCTACAGATGACACCAAACCTGATGAATTTTCGTGGAAGGATGAACATTTAATGTCACTGTTCATGCCCCTAAAACACAAATAAAAATAGAATGAATCTTAACAATCTATAAAAAATTAAAATTGGAAATTACTTCTCAACTCTGCCTTTTTAACGCACCTAAATACACGTTGATGAATTTTCGTAAGGCATGCCACTCTGTAGCATGTTTGACAGTTGTCCTCAAAGTGCCACTTATCAAACA
>JAHWFP010260591.1:88543-116836 GCA_023313725.1 Lithobius niger
AAAAAAAAAGACTACGAAACTTTCGTAATGCAAGAATTAAAATTCATCACAACTTAACACAGTTGTAGGAAATGCAATGTGGCACCATGAACGTTTGCTTTAATTGTTCATCGTCAAATTCGCTGCATTTATCTTGTTTTGTCAGTGGTTTGGTTACCGTGCGAAACATCAGATGCTGCCACCATCATATCTTCACTAGAACGTTTGTACGCCGCTTAACTATCGTTAGCACTAGTTCAAATGCAACAATAAGTCAACGCGTGGTAACAATGACGGGTCGTGCGGAGTAGGCGAAAGCGGTTGAGAAATAGGATCTTACCCGTACCCTCATACTGAGCCCAACAATACTCGGGCGCTGCGCGCCCTCTTTATTGTTAGAGCTCAGCACTCGGGAAACGGGTAAGATCCTATACATCCCATGCGTTCGTCGCCGAAAGAGCAGTCGAGAACCAGCAACAATGCTTCAACGTATCAAAAATGGAGAAACACGTAGCCTAAGTCGCAACAATTGGCTTGTTGCATAAGTCTGTTAACAATGTGGTACATTAGCCTCTGTTGATCTAATGGAATATTCCTGTTTTTCTGTTATTCTGTTTTCTTTTTTGCCTTTTTTTAATTATTTTTTTTGACTTTGTTCTCCAGTTTGCGTTTTAATCACTCTATTTCCCTTTGTTTCATTTTGCGTACTTTGTATACTTACTTAGCTTGTTTGTGTTTAGCATTAAGTTAGCACTAGTATTTAACGAACGGTGTTTGTAGACCGTTTAGGCTTGTAAATAAATCAACTCAACTCAACAAGCCACTCGGTAGACTTCGGCTGTTATACCATTAGAAAACAAAAACGAACTCGTTTGATGCTTAAGGCAAAGTTTAACTGATCCGAAGTCAAAACAGCAAAGGAACACAAACAAACTTCCCTGTAATGTTTCAGATACTGCGATGTATGCTGTAGAGTACTGTTTAGTCCACGTGAAACCTTACTGCTGTACTGAAATGTTTTTAGCATTTTTACTTTTGCAGACGATTGACCAGTTAATGATTGGAGCATTCTACTTGGCTAAACGATATCGCTGGAAAATGTTAAAAAAACTAATCGTCTTGGTGCGCTTAGCACAGCTCTATAGGTATAATTGACCGTTCTTGCGAGTCCTTGAAAACCTGGAAATGTCCTGGAAAGTAATGATGAAATGTCTTGCCTGGAAAAGTGCTTGAATTCTTGAAAAATGATATCTGTATCATCAGTAGAGTGATGAACGGAAAGAAGACGATGTGACTGAAGAACACTGAAAAATGTAGCCAAGAAAGCAGTTTGTCTTCCTTTGTTTGGTCATGAAGAGTTGAGAAATTTTGGCTCTGGCTTTAATTATATTTTAATACTGTGTAATGGTTGGCAGTAAGGTTTCACGTGGACTAAACAGTACAGCAAGACTGCAGTATCTGATGATTGATTGATTTTATTCAGGAGCAAAACCATACAGCAGTGAATACAACAGGTTATATAGCAGGAAATACAGAAGGAAATACAACAGGAAATACATCAGGAAATACAACAGGTAATATAGCAGGGAATACAGAAAGAAATACAACAGGTGACACCAATTATAGGCAATATACAAGAAAATAAAAAGCCTGATAAAGTTAAATGATGATGTTAATTTACCGTAATCGCTAAGCGAGTAGGGTTTGTGTCGCGCCAAGTTAGGCAACGATCATCACAACATACATCACACCACTTCAATTGTCGAGGTTGTAAACCATTGTAGCGCGGCGCCATAGCGTCAGTGTCTTATATCTTGAAGCATAGTTGGGCACATTTCAGGTACTTGGGGAAAAATAATAATGCGGTACAAAAGCTTAAATTGTGTTGAAATCCAGAGCAATGACCCACCTGACAAAAATTAACTCGTGTAGGAATACAGCTAAGCTGCTTTCAATGCAAAATCTGACCCTCAATAACGTTGTAAATGTGTTACTAGTTCCTAGCTAGCTACTAACTAGCTACTAGCTAGCTAGTCCGCTCATCCCCATGTTAATTTCCATGGGGTGATTATTCATCGATACCAAAATAACGGGAAGGCTTCCAGCTATGAAATTGGGCGAATGGGTGCAGTACAATGCGAACTGCGTAGCTTTTATAGTTTGGAGCTTGGGGGCGTAACGGGAATGGCGTGGGAGGGCGCGTAAGTACAAAAATATTGTTATAACCATTGTTGGTATTGTCGGCATCGTCTTTCATTGGACGGCCAAAGTTTGTACAATGAGAACGTGGATACTGACTTACGTGCCTAGACACACACTAGTGCATCACGATAAATCTAAACGTTGCAAAGAAATTGTATTCACGTCCAATTCACGAAAAATAAACCAACTGTAAAAACAAAGCAAAATAAATAAAGCCAAAAACTGGTAAAGAGGCCACTAAGTTGAGAGTGGTTCTGCCCTTCAAAGGAGTGATATCAAATCACCAAAACTAACTAAATAAAACAAATCACAACAAAATTAAAACCAAACCAAAAACCCATTAAGAGGTGACTAAGTTGAGAATGGTTCAGCCTATAGGCAAAAGGTAGTAGCAAATTGTTGAAAACCAATTTCTTGTTGACGTGGCGCTTTATAGTACACATCTGCACGATACTGGAGTTGAGCCAATACACAATTTAAAAAAAAAGGAGTGATATCATATCAAAAACAAAAACTGGTAAAAGGGGCCGCCAAGTTCGGAATGGTTCGGCCCTTCAAAGGAGTGATATCAACACACCAAAATATTCACCAACTTAATCGCACCGAATAATACTTCGGACGTTAAATGAAAACTGGAACATTGCTACCGAAAGTAGCATTGTGCTAGTTTTCATTTAAACTTCGAATTATTAAACGGTGCGATTAAGTTGGCGAATGTTTGGGTATGTTGATATCACTCCTTTGAAGGGCCAAACCATTCGGAACTTGGCGGCCCCTTTTACCAGTTTTGGTTTTTGATATGATATTTATTAACTACTTGAACAAGTGATTCTTAAACAGTTTCATTCCCTTAACAGATTTTATTTCGGTGAAATATACATTATAGAATCCTACCATTTCGTCTTCACATCCGGAATTTAGCCTGTTATTTACGGCTACCTCCTCAGGGGTGCTCATGATGTTGTGGTTGATTTCCATGTTTGTGGCTACAAAGTAAAACGGGAAATTAACCAATTAAAAACATCATATGGTTAGTGGTCATAGTTAAGTTCATAGTCATAGTTAAGTAAAGGGCTCGGGTGAAACGCGACTACTAGGCAACAAGCTCGGTATCCAGGACCGCAGCTGTTTAAATAGTTTTACCTGGAGAGGCCACTTGATAATTTGTATGCTCCCCGACCACCTCCAAAACAAAATTAGTAATTTTTTTCTGCCTTCCAACTTACACCCCTCCCCTCTCCTACCGTCCTCCCCCCCCCCCCATCGTGGACAAAACAGTACCAGTGGATAGTGGCGTGCAACGGAGGGGGGTTGGGGATAAAATGCTGGCGCTGCAGCCGAGGGCCCAGAGACTTAAAAAGGGCAAAAAGATGGCCAGGAAAGGGTATAAAAGTCAATGACAAGCTAAAAGAGGGGGGGAAAACAACCAGACGAGCAAAAAAAAAAAAAGTCCCCGAAAAAAAAACCTCAGCGTGCCCTTTTTACTTGAACTTGTCCTCTCAGAGGTCTGTGCACGCTTCTCTCAGTGCAGCAGCAATGATAGTGACAGTTTCTTCTACGGATTCTCACTAAATCGGATTGGAGTAGGAATCTCGTTTTTATTTTTTTTTATTTTACTTCTTTTTTTTTTCAGGCAAGTACGGCGGATTCATCCCAAAAAAAAAAAAAGAAGAAAAATTACAATACTGACATTTACTGCTAGCACTTAAGAACAAAAAAAACGGACTTTATTTTTAAATTATGACAAAACTGAGTATTAAAAAAAAGCCGTATTACGCCCCTTTCAACTTGTCTGGAGGGGCAGTTGCCCTACTAGCTGCGGTCCAGTCTATATCTTACTCAAACCTTTTTATTCGAATCTCGGTATCGTTGATCTCGTCTCAACAAGTGCTAAATCACGATTAACCTAGCGAGTTCACGATTTTTTTAGGTTAGTGGGTTCGCAGAAAAAAAAACCGATAAACAATTTATTGAACGTAGTATTTTTTTTTTCAATCTTTGATCTTCGAAAGGGAGATTTCTTTAACGATGGCTGGAAATCATCACCAAAAATATGGGTACGTTGCCAACAAAACAGTCCGGAATAAAACCTAGTTTTATGCACACAAGATACATTAATTTTATATGAGAGCGAAAGAAAGAAAAGGCAACTATCCCGACTGGGCTTCAAACCTGCGAAGTTCGGCTGGAACCTGAAGGCAGGTTTTTGGACCAATAACCAAGGCCAACTGAGATAGTAGCCGAGTTCCTCACTCTACTCCAGGCAGGTCAACTTTGATCTCTTCCGGTATTAGTTAGTGACAGACACGCTCGTCGCCGTTCGGTACCGTACGGCCTGAAACCCAATGGAATTGCTATCTAGACACAGTGAATGAGGGAAAAGCCCTCAGTTGTGCCAGATCTCACAATTTAATTGTTATTCTTCGTTATTCTTCCTCTTTTTAAAGGGATATAACTCCCAGCGCCATTTTTCTCGATTAACCACATCAAGTACGGCCCCAAAGGTCTGTTTCCTTACCGTTAGTCAATCCCTTGGGAAAAATCCGTTTTAAAAAGTGGCGTCTAGAAGATTTTCGGTTGAATAATTGTTAACTTTATTTACTGCATCCCGCAGTATATGATCCTTTGCACGCTTACAATAATCATGACGTTTCCTATGTGCGTATGAATGTACTAATTTTCTGATAATTACCATGAGATCAAAAATCTAAAAGACTAATGTCGTAAAAATTAAAATTAATTATTCCAATAGATCGCCGAAGCAAACTTGTAAGTCACTAGCCTAGAAAATTATAAATTGTGATGTTAAAATCCGAGAATCATTCCGGTTTGTTGCGACATAATCTTTAACTTGATGCTGTTTCGTGTACTATTCCCAAAGCCAACCGAGACAGCAGCTACGTTCCTCTCTGCGAAGAACGCAGCTACCACCCTAGCCGACCTTGTCGCTAGTAAATGCGCGGATGGCGATCTGCGCATGGTTGTTATAAGGCAGATCGGGTATCGCTTTAAAGGTTCACAGGTAGCTGTAGGTTTGCCGCGCTCCCAGCCGACGCCATGACGCCAGAAGGAGAGAGGGACAATTTTGCTAGATAATTCCAATCGGAAATGCCTATGTACTACTGGAAATTGAGTCAGAAGTTCGTAAAGGATTCATAAACAACGGCTAACACCGTGCAAGGCTTCCCAATGTTAGGAAAAGTTAGTTATTCTTCAATTCTTTGGCATGCCAAAGCATTGGTATAGTGCATTTTACTCAACTGGCTTCGTACTCCGGCATTGAAGGAAAACTTTTTAAAGATCTTTGATGCTAACCCAAACGAACTCGGTTTTAAATAAATTCACATTGCATGAACAAGGACCACCCGACTGCCTGAACAGGGATTGAACACTGGACTTGATAATGGGCGACGCCTTACCGATCAGCCAAATTGGTCACTGCGACTGGGCGGTAAAGCGTAGCCTTGTACTTCAAAGGTCATGGGTTCTGTTCTGCGCTCTGTCAGTCTGACATTGAAGTGCAAAAATGACAGAAATTTGATACCACGGGTATTACTTACCTCCGATGGTATTTTTAGCTTTTATTATTTTTTTCTGAATTTTCCCACTTGCATACATGAGAAAGCACTTATATGGCATTTCCATGCTACGCAGGGCAGCCAGCAATCCGCGAAGGGGGCAGGCGTTTATATCAGCAAAAAGGAAACTGTAAGTTCCATAATTTGCATTGGTAGGTTATCAGTATTTTGAGACGAAATCAGTATCTTGACTACGTATAACGGTTTGTGATGTAACTCATGATGTGGCTACACAGACTGCTTGGATATCCAGACCCCAGGTGTGAATCGACTGAGGAAGGCAACTTTAGCTCAGACGTAGAACTCCGTTCTTCCCCCGCCGTACACCACAAGCAAATATATCCATCACTAACAACAAAAATACGGTGTTCATAAAATTGATAACTAAAATTTAATTTTAAATCAGTACAAAACTCGAGTGTTAAAACGAATCCTTCCTTGACTTAAAAATATTTAAGTCACTGAATTAACTGTTGCACTTTCTGTTTAGGGAATGTTTATGCCAATTTTTTTCGCCCAATTTCTTTTCTTAAATTATCTGAAAATCGCTTCATCGTTTCGCTCTATGCAAAAAAAAACAGTTTTCCTGACATTGAATATCATGATTTCGTTTTCACGGTTCTGTAACTATCTCTTTCAGGAAATTTTATTCCATATAAAGAGGGGTAAGACAACCATCAACTAACGTGAGTCAGATCTAAGTCACGGATCAGCAATAATGCTTAAAGAAAAAAAAATTACAAATTGTCATCGGGGCTCTTTTAAAATCGGAACGTGTGGGCAGATTGTCTTTAATTAGTCCTTGCCATAATACTAATCCAACTACACTCTGTTCCACATTATGTTTGCAGAAAACTGACTCTATGACGCCACGTTTCCTCCCACTACGATTGCAAAAAACACGTAAAAATCCCAATCGTAGAATCTAACAGTAACTGTGTAGACTCTACAGTGTGATGTCCACATGTTTTTGCACTCATAGTGGAAGGAAACGTGGCGTCATACTGTCAGTTTCCTACAAACATAATGTGGAACAGAGTATAGCAGAACCTTTTGAAATAACAAAACAAGGAAACATGGATAAGTGCTCCAAGTTCAATACGGCTTGTTGGAAATACGGACAGCTTAGAAAAATAATCATCGGGTAACCTTATCCCACTTAGCAATAAAATATATCTAAAAAATATTTACGGAAATGTTGCAAAAGCTATTTTATTTACGCGTGGGATGCAGGAAATTATTGAGAGAGAGCATGTCCTTTTAAGTACGTATATTTTTATATGTTTATGTTGGCAACGAAATATTTAAAACGGCTTAGGTCCATGTTGCCTTTCTTGTGTGACACGACTTTGCTACATTCAGTCAAGCCTAAATAAATGTTGCAAACGGTATGGTACCAGCGGGTACGGCAGAAATAAAAGAATGGTACCGTAGGCCATTTTAGTGTGAACAACGGATTGCCTTTATTCAGTATAACAATAAACATATTTTAATTATTCTGGTGGGGATAATAGAAAAATAAAAAAGTTTTTCGTCGTACGATTTCGTAATCCTGAAAAGGCTTGTTTTTAGCGCTGAAAAGAGCTTTTGTTTCAAAGCAGAGAGTCGATGTTTAGAAATCTTCGTTTCTACTCAGAGGCGTCTGTGTCTTTGAGCACATCAAACACTACTCGTTCCACAATGTCAGCTACCGCATCACTTTTCTACGGGTGAATCAAAGACGAAATAAAGGGGGAGGGGGGATGTGAAGGTAGAAATTCCGACTGGGTCCCGCTCCCGTTTGGGGTTGTTTCATTCCACCCCCTGGTATTTAAGAATGAAGCCCGTTTTTCCGACTCAAAATTTTCGATTGGGGTGGGGGAGTTCAGATCCGGGAAGAAAGCCAGCTTCGTTACCGAGGTGTAAATCATGTTAGATCACTTTAAAGTGCTTGCCTGCTGCTCTTAGGCGTAACTTTTAAATTTTGCCAAACTTTCGTTTTCGTGTGTCCTTCATTTACCCAAGTCTCATCAAGATAATAAATTCCTCTTTTTTCTTCACGATATTGTTTCGTTGCTCGTAAGTATCGCTTTCGCCAATGGACGAGATCATCACGTCCGATAAGCAGCCATTCGTGCTTATGTTTGCGAAAAACAAAACCCAAATCGTTAATAATGCTCGCCATTACCGTCTGGCCGAAATCTGGCAAATTGTCGTCACAGTTCACAGCGTAGCGCTTATCATTTTATGTGGGAACTGTACCTTCTGCATAAAATGGGTGGATTTTCTGTATCATCACCGAAAGTGTGAATTCATCGTAATTTTTCGTAATTCATCGCAGAGTTTGAATTCCAATGGCGGTTGGACGCTTCAAGCCGGCCCGTACCGGGTGATGTAAAATGACCAGGGGTGGCTGCAAATTCATTCTTGATTTGGAAAACAGCATTTCTTTAAATGCCTCATAATACCGCCATATCTTTTGCAGTGTCTCTCACTGACTTGTCAAGGTGCTGCTGACGAAGTTTACAGTAAATACTGACTACTGTCCAGTCCCGGACTGCCAGCCCTGTGGCACAAGTGCCATGTCATTTTAAAGAAGCCCCCCAAACACAATCCCCTGACTCGGGGGAGGAGAGGGGGGAATGGGGGGGGGGAAGGAGGTTTGAAATTGTGACCTTATAACCTAGTCTAGTCATTTAAATACTGCTGTGAATTGATGAGAGGTGAGACCGAGTTTTATGCCCAACCAGGAAATTTCAACGAAACAATTCAATAACAAACAAAAATGTGACTTGTACTTTACTTTTTCTTTAGTATGGAAGTGTAGATTATAATCAAGCTAAATTTGCCTAATTTTTATTTTTTTTTAACCAAATAATGTTTTATTTGTAATGTGTCTTTTTTTTTATGTATAACACTATTGGTATAAATCTGATTTGCCCCACAAATTTCTGATCATTAGCTACCTGTACCAACAAACAAAATTTAAGCTCGAAGGTTAAAATAATTTTGAAAAGCGAAATTAAAAAAACAAATTATTCCGTCTGATGGGTAATACGTGGGGTAGTAAGTCTCTTCTTTCTCCACCAATGAATAACTGTAACTTTATCTTTAACTTTATTTAACCAGTCAACTCGCTCACTAGGAGCATTACATGGCGAAAGAAGAGAAAAACTTAACAAAAAGCAAAAGTAGTAACAAAATAGGAAAACATAAAAAATAGGAATACAAAACAAAAAAAAAATAGAAAAACATAATTTCTTTAGACTCTAAAATGGGAGTACATTTTTAAAAAACACTGTAGGAATGACAGTTCTTCAACCTCAAAATTCTCTTAAAATCTCAAAGCTGATCAAAACCAATGGAGACAACATCCTTATCACAACACAAACACACTTACTCAAGGAAACACGTGTGCCCACTCGACCGTTTAGTCAGTCTGCACCCACAAACCACTCTGTCACTACCACTTACTTCGAAACCAAACCTTGAAGATACGTCGTCGAAGACAATCGTCACCTGACCCTGCTACGATTTTGAGCTAGGAAACAGTCATTTCCTCTCCAAAACTCATTTCGACCTGTCATCGTGTCGAAGACCTGTTCGCAAAATCTTCCATGCTGTTCCTATTGCTTAAATCAACGTTTCCTGCCAACCGTGTATCTATCAGCCTTATCAGCTTGTTGAACGATAATAAGCGCTGGAAGGTCTGAATGCCAAACCCACTCCGACCCTCAACTCATTCACCGTCCACGTCGTGTGGCGCCCGGCCTTGATTCAGGAAATGAATGGCGTAGACAACATTCAAGGATTGGCCGAATAATAACCTTGAATTAATGTCATCTTGAAGAAATACGATCTTTTTTAGTAGACCAGAGAAAAAAGTTTTTTGTTTGTTTATGTACTGATAAAATGCGTTTTGAGTTCCACCATACTGTCAAGGTCCTCTGATCTTCGTCGCCCTGACCACGTGGGGAGGAAAGACTTGGGGAGGGCAGCAAGTCTTAAAAGGCCCCATTTCTTCCTAAAATTATGGAGACCTTTTTACCTTTTTTTTGGACTATTTCATAGTTTCATACTGAGGTCTTCTACATTATTTTGCCTTATTTTTACTTCTGCTAATGCCCCGTGATGACGAAATGGCCCCATGAAGGCTGAACGTTTTGAGTATCACCATACGAGTAGATAGGGTAGATAGGGTTGGGTCCCCAACCCTATCTACTTCTATGGTCGCACTGATCACGTGAGGGGAGGGGGGCAAGCCCTAAAAGACTCCATTTCTTCTTGAAATGCTGGAGATCTTTTTTCTACTGGGGTTCTACGAAGCATGGTTAAAAAGCTAGCATCATGATGACCTTGAAAACGGGCGTCAAGGTTATTGAGCGACACGTGATTAGTTGGCCCCCTGTTCGCCTATATACCATGCAAAATTTCATTGCCCTAGCATTAGCCATCTGTGATTGCCAGGGGTGGCATTTCCTTTCTGCCCCACCCTGTATTTTTTTTTTTTTAATTCGGACAGCTTTCGCCGATAAATGTGCAGTCTGTAAATACAAGCAACCAGTGGCGGGTTTAAGGGAAAAGAGGGAGGGAAGCCCCAAGAACTTCCCGAAAATTCTAAAACTTTCTGTTCCACAGGAACACCAAAAAGGCATCGTGACTGTTCTTGTTAGGTCGAATTCCCGATCAAACAGTGTTAGTAGTAAGTAGTAATTAGGCAAATATTAACGTTATTCACGTCGTTTTTTCAACAAGAAAACGTTAAGGTGTGTCCTTAATAGTGACTTTTATGTTGTCAGGCTACCAAAGTCTCCCGATTAAACAAGTTTCAGCCTTTTCTGTTGCATTGTTATTTATCCTCATATGGCTGAAAACAGCCGAAACTACCTTTGCTGTAAAGACACAACGTGTCTAGTGGTCGCCATGCTCATATATACATATAATTATCTGGATGTTATCGTTTTATCTTGATTAATTATGCCAATGGATCACCGAAGAAAAATTATAATATACTAGCCTAAAAAATTATAAATTGTGATGTTACAATACAAAAATCATTCCGGTTTGTGACGACGCGAGCTTTAACTTTATTTTGTTTCGTATACTATTCCCAAAGCCAACTGAGATAGTAGCTGCGTTCCTCGCTGCGAGGAATGCAGCTGCTATTTCAGTTGACCTTGGCGTTGGTAACAGGCGCGGAGGCGATCTGCGCGTGGCTGTTATAAGGCAGGTGGAATGTGCCTTTAACACTTTTTTATACCGGGTGATCTATTTCATGCAACCTCTTCTTCCCCTTAAAAAGTTATTTTGAAGTTATTTTAAACAACAACCAAAAAAAAAAAAATTAGAAACAAAAAATATTGCATCGGTTATAACATTGTTATAAGTTTTATTATTTAAAAAAAAAGTTCACTCGTTTTCACTAAATAACTTCTCAGGGCTAGTTTGGCTCTTTCACCAACAGAAAGAAAGGTACTGTCGAGACGATTATATAGTATATTGGAATATCAAAATCGGTGAAAAAGTGACGAAACAGCGGAATTTTGGAGGCATTTGGTTTTTTAAAAAGTTCGTTCACCAAGGAGCCGCTTTGCACTCCCAGTGCCCTAGCATCCTGCGCATCCTACATAATCCGGCTCTGACAGTTCAAGACTGTCGAAGCCGGACTGTGCTTTGACTGCGCTTTGGTCACTATGAGCCAGGAAATGCTCATAAAGCTTGCATTTCTGTTTCGGACGTAGTTTTTATCCCAACATGAACGTTCTGGTAATGGAAAGTTAAATTCCCTATAACATAGATGCCACCAAGAGTGGATGTGGAGAGAGAGTAGCCAAGTAGCCTTTCTGTATTATTGTTTCCTTATATGTCAGGTGCCAAGTGGCAGTAGTTCACTTTGGGTTTGATCAGAGCCAACTGGACAGTTCGGTTTAGAAGGCCAGGCTATGGTCGTGGGGGTTTTCGCCGCCGCATTGTATGGTAGGGATTGAAAAGCAACAATGGATTAGTCCACAACCTGCAGGAGAGCGGGCCTGTTCTCCGTATTTCCCTGTTTTGACAGTCGGTGGCGATGGCTAAGGAGACAAAAGAGCTAGACGGCGTTAATGTCCAACTTTCATTGTTGCCCATTGTACGGCCTTAGGCCGTGAAAAGAAATAAGTTTGTTTCTCGAGTATTTTCATTCCAAAAGTAACCAGGCCACCAGGCTTTTTATTTTATTTTTTATTTTATTGAAAGTAACTCAAGTCTTACTTTCAACTGCTCAAAACACTTGCATTTTAATTTTACGGAAAAACTTGCAAAACACTTAATTTTACGGAGCTGAAAGTGGTTAATTTAGGCTAAATAATACTTATTTTCTACTAACTGAATTGCTTTTCCTTGTAACGGTAATAAATTTAGCTTGAACTAGCAAATAAAAAGCATCGACAAGGGGCACATTTGACCACCAGGCAGGGCCTGAGAAACAATTAATTTTGTTTTCGTAGCCTGATGTAATCTAGTTGGCTATGGTTTGGTATGCTCCTACAGCCGAAGAGATGGCGCAATAGGGTGCTCTTTTACATGCCACAACCGACATGAACAGAAGGCAACACAGGGCTCTCTTCTTCCCGAAAATGCCTGTGGTAGCTGAGGTCAGGCTCTCACCCCGCCTCTTTATTCTGTGGTAGATTTCACCAATTGGGCACTGGAATCCTTCATACACTGGCGCAGGTCTTTAATACTGTCAACCATTCCTCGTTTCTAGCGGAATTCTTCATAAGCTCTGATACCTTTCATTTCCTTCCAAGCAACAACGGAGGAAAATATTTCATTAGTTACAAATACCAGTGAGACTCGATTCATTCGATGGTGTAGTTTACGGTTCTAGGACTAAACAACGTAGGACAAAACATCGCCGGACTAAATATCGCGGACCTAACATCGCAAGGACAAAACATAGCTGGGACAAAACGTCGCTAGGACAAAACATCGCATATTTAAAAAAATTGAGAAAATATAATTAAAAATCAGTTAACTGAACTTAAAGGGCTACATAAAAAAAGACGAAGTCTGTGAATTAGGTAAAAAGATTAAAATTATGTTACACCACGCAAGCAGGTTAGAGCCTCGCGATTGTCGAAGTCTTCAACAATGGTTTGCGTTGTGCTCTGTTCTTGTATTATTTTGGAGGTGGGGAACAATACCGGCAAATACCGGCAATGGCTTTAATTATTTCTGCCTCATTTCTTCCCTGCTCTAGCTTTACAGCATCGATGAATTTCCAGATGACTGGGTGACTACATTCACCCCCCCCCCCCCCCCACACACACACACACACCCCCTAATAGCCGATACTTTAGTGAGTTGAGTTTATTTCAAGTACAGTTTACAGGGCAATAATAATTGGAAGACGAACCTTACACCACAAGACCACAAAAAAAAACTAAACGTTTTCTTAAAATCAGGAATAAAAACTGTATGAAAAACAGGGTTTCCAAAATCAAACAAAGCACGATTAAAAACTCATGGAAAAAAATGAACCAAATAAGAAAAGTGTTTAATAAGTGTTGAATAACAAATGTTTCTTGAACGATTTTATCCCAGTCAAAACATTTAATTTAAGCAATAAGCGATGTTTTGTCCTAGCGATGTTTTGTCCTAGCGATGTTTTGGCCTAGCGATGTTTTGGCCTAGCGATGTTTTGTCCTCGCGATGTTTCGTCCGCGATGTTTTGTCCTAGCGATGTTTTGTCCTAGCGATGTTTTGGCCTAGCAATGTTTTGTCCTAGCAATGTTTTGTTCTCGCGATGTTTCGTCGCGATATTTAGTCCGGCGATGTTTTGTCCTGCGATGTTTAGTCCGGTTACCGTAGTTTATAGTTATCTCTCTAAAATATTTACAAAAAACAGGATGCTACCCGGAATATATGACACTTGATACGGATAGCAGCACTGAAGTGAGATAATAACCAACCAACGAAGGTAAGTTTTCGCGCATTATCATAAGACAACAGGTAATTATCATTTGATTTATCTTGTCTGAATGAACATACTTGTTTGTACGTTTGGCTGATAAAGTTTAAAGGGTAAATAACAAGACTATGGATGTCAACGGGCTAGGTTTAATGAACAAAAATAAATTCAGACTAGGAACCAGTGACAGCTCTGCACGTAAAAAAAAAAAAAAAAATGAAATACAATGTAGAATAAATAAACGACAATGACATTTGAAACATGCGCATTGCCATCTAGCGAGTCACGTATTTCAAGGTCACATTTGAAACCTGTGCACAGCCAGTCAGCCAGCATTAACGTTTTAATTATATAGAAACCGAAACCGAAACCTGTGGGGATGAGGGTGGCTCAATGGGTGGCTCATACGCAATGGGTCTCGAATTCAATCCTTGCCTCAGCCCACCCTGTGCATTTGGGAAGAGAAGAGCCATGGAAATGCATCGTGCTCATGTCGGTTGTGCCATGTAAAAAATTCTAAGTATTTCTTAGCAAAATTGTCCCTCTCCGTCCCAAGATAACCTTAGCAGTTGAAAAGGAAGTTAATACGACTACTTCCTTTTTTTCCCAGGTTGCTTGGGCAGGGAATTGAATGTCGGCCTTTATTCTCAAAGGTAATGTTTAAGTTCCCTACTCTTGAAAGCCAAAGTCAACGAAGCTACGTTTGCGCCAGTATTTATTTAATTCAATTTTCAGAAAAGATGTAGCCCCAAGCAGAACAAGGGGAAAGAAATAGCCGTAGCACAAACAGCAAAAATCATACACTGAAGACAGCCAAGATTAGGTAATTATGGACTTTTATTTTAATGAGATTATGTAAAAAGCACACAAAAAGTTTAGGATAGGTTCTTAACGGGAATAAAGAAAAACAACACACAAAAACGTTATGTTTTACTCGTTTCAATTTTTTTAATCATTTGGCTTCCCCTGTCTCCACTGGTGCTCTGACGAGTTTTCGGCCTCGACGTCATCTTGACGTAGTTCTCGCTGATTTGGCCATGTTTGGGATATCGCCCATCGGGTGATAAATCCTGTACAGTTCGCCAGGGGGTGGTATAACTATTACTAAACATTATCTCCCTTGTCACAAAACCGAGTAAATCGGAACACAATTACAAACGTTGTCGTGTCAGTAACAAACACAACATACAGACAGGTCGATATAGCAGACCGAGACACACGCACAAAATTCCCCATTCGAACTTATCGCGATTCCAACTTCAATGCATAGATTAACATTACCCTTGGTAGGAGCAACTGAAAGGGAATGCGCTGATTGAGTGAGCGAAGCGAACGAAAATCAGCGTTTGTTAGCCAGTGTGCTCGAAAATGGGATTGAAAAAACTTAAGCACGTGAAGCATGGATAAACAGCAAACCAAACCGTTTCAATTTGGCTGATGTAACGGGCTAATTGGGCGATGGCAAATGTAAAATTATAACTATGCTGTTGCTCGCACTAATCTGTTAACTAAGACTCGTGGAACTTGCTGGACCTTAGCGAGGTTATAATCGTAGCCTCGAAAAGTTGCTGCACGAGCTACTAGCTGGATCTGTGCTGGGGTTAAGAAAGTAGTCAGACAAAAAAATTAAAGAATACGGCAATGCGCCAAGTTTACTGGCTAATAGGATTAATCTTGGCGCCCTTTTCCTGGTTGAATGATATCACTACTTTCAAAGGCCGAACCTTTTTGGAAACTTGGCGGCTTCTCTTATACCAGTTTTGGTTTTGGGTGAATATTATTTATGACTAATCGAGCCCATCTGACTTTCTGTCCTGTTATAAGAAGAAGCCGTAGGAAGACAAATATACAAACATCCTTCGTGAATTGTGCTTATCTGGATAGGCGTGCAGTGGTTTTCACTACACCCCCCGGATGCTAGGGGGCAAGGCCTGATGGTTAGCATGACTGTTTCTTGTACCAGAGGTCCCGGGTTCGAGTCTGGCCTCAACAACCCCTGGCATTTTCGGGAAGATAAGGGCCTTTTGATATCTCGTGCTCATGTCGATTGTGGCATTTAAAACAACCTAGGTATTTCCGATGGGATTTACCTAGCAAAATTGTCCCCCTCCTTCTGGCGCCATGGTTAAGGCTGGATGAGCGTTAGAGGCTAAAAGCTTAAATCTGCCAATTCTCTAACGGGAGTTGGTTTATTTGACGTCATAACATCCTTGAGCTCATGCAAAAGCGACCCCTCCCCTCCTCCCCGTTTCCCTACCTACACAAGCACACACAACTTAGCTGCATTATTGTGCGAACTTGTTACTGCCTAGTGCTGCTCATGGACCTGTATATACTAGGGATGGGTCGGTTTCATATTTTTGACTTCGGTTCTGGTTTCGGTTTTCATGCCCACAAAATTGCGGTTTCGATTTCGGTATCGGTTTTTGCCATCCTCCACCCAAACCAGATATTTCGAGTTTTCTTTCTTGTAACAGTAGTTTTACTAGCTTCTAACCCGCTCCTGCTTTCACTTCCAGTAGCGTGATAGACCATGGGTCTAGCTGTGGCACCATTTTCTTCTACTATTTTCTTTTTAAATATCCAGGAGCTTTGCTGTGAAATACAGTAGAAAATGATAATTATTAAAAAATTTAAAACAACAAATCAATCTTTGATTTTTCGAACACCGTACAAAAAACCGACTCAAAATCCGAATCTGTTTCGGTTTTGATTTTCAGTAAAAACCTAAAATTCGGTTTCGGTTTCGGTGATTGACCCATCACTAGTATATACTATCACACTACGTAATAAGAGAGTGATGACGCTCAATGTTAAACGTGAGTGAGTGAGTTTATTAACGAACTGAGATCCCAGTGGGTCATTTGTCCCATTACAAAATTGCAAGAACAAGGAACAAGTAACAGAACTTCGCTAACAGAGCTAAATCCTCTAACCAAACTAAACTGCATAAAACGCCTCCCCTAAAACCTCTGGCGCTCTGGCGAAACGGATGACGTAAGGATTTAGGACATGTTTGTTTGGGAGCGATAACCACAATGGGTCTATAATTATCTTGTTGTTTTTATTTAAAGAGACTGGAAGAACCCGCCAAGTTTCAGCCAATGAAAGGAGTGATATCAGAGCCAATGGCTGCCACCAAGTTGCTATATTAGTTCCCAAGCTAATCCCACCGACTATTAACTCAGACGTTAGATCAAAAAATGGTCGGTTTTTTATTTAACCTTTGCTCTTATACTCGGTGGGATTAGCTTGGCAACTAATGTAGCAACTTGGTGGCAGCCATTTTGACTCTGATATCACTTCTTTGATTGGCTGAAATTTGGCGGGTTCTTTCACCCATGTGGATTTTGTTTTAGATATCACTTCTTTTGTAATTTTTGTTGTGGCATCTTATTTTAGCCACTACCCACCCAGTTATCTATTATCTGGCCAAGTTTGGCCGAAAAATATTGAATACGAACGGAGATATTTATTTTTTAGTTTTGCTGGAGTGAGGACTTCAATCATATAAATTAAGCGTTTGCTGATTTGATTCCTCTATTCGAGAGCCTTAGTCAACGGCTATGCGCCCTCTGCTAAAAACAACGAACAACGTACACATCACATACGTCTTCTAGCTTAAGACTACACAATTCAAGATTTGAGGTTGAGGTTGTTTATTTGGGGCCCTGGCCTTCCGCCACACGCCCTACTACTACTACAGTACATCACTGCATGCCCACTATTCAGTATTCACAACACACAACGTACAACTTACAATATACAACTTACACAATACCAGAACCAGAACTCTGACAATCACTGGCAACCACAGGAGACAATGGAGACAAAGGATAGAGGAGGACCGGACTAGACTGGGACACCACTAGCTTGTACGAAGGAGGCAATGGCGCGCAACGTTGCTATTGGGTGCCCACTATTTGCATTCATCCATCAACAATAAGTAACGCCGGCGCGGACTGCGGATTTATTAAGAGCTTAGTGGACCAAAGCCATGCGCCCTACTACAAACAAGTAGCGTGTATATTTTATCGACAATTGTGTGATACGATTATTTTTGGCAGTCCGTTTGCATTGTTACTCCTTGGTTTTTTCCAAAGCCGGTTTGACGGGGACCTCCCGCCTCAGTCTTGGATGTTTTCTATCTTGACTCCAGTCTTGGACAGGGGTAAGTTCCATTCAGCCGTTACGAGTTATTGGCCGATCGCTCTTCTGTCTTGTGCTCGGAAGGTGTATGAAAGTATGCTTGTGAGCAGGTTTGTGTGGCAACTTGAGGGCTCGGAGCATCTGTTTGGTGCACAATTAGGCTTTCGTAAGCACCGGGGGGCACAAGATGCAATGCTGTTTCTGGAATCCGGGATCCGTGAGGCATGGCTAAATGATTGTTTTGCTGTGGCTGTGTTCCTGGATATCAGAGCAGCCTATGACATGGTGGATGTTCAGTGGGTTGGCCATGAGTTTGACGGGCTGGGGGTTAGCTGCAAAGTGAGGGCTGTGCAGTCATCGCCATGCTTGGGCAGCAGGCTTTTGCCTCTAGGGTTGGGCCTTTCTGGTCAGGGGTTAGAGACATCGACCGAGGACTTCCCCAGGGAAGCTGCCTCAACCCGGTGCTTTTTGCTGTTGTCATCAACGCTGTCCTCGTGAAAATGTGTTTGGCCGTCAACGTGGTAGTCTGTGCAGATGACGTGGCTGTCTGGCTCACAGGTAGGGATCTGCCGGGAATCCTGGCGGCACTGGAGGCTGCTATCAGTAGCGATTCTAGAGCTCTTGCTGCCAGGGGTCTCCAGTTAGCCAGCGCCAAAACAGAGCTCATGGTCTTTAGGTGGGGTCAAGTTTGTGAGTTTTCTCTCTGTGTGAACGGCACCCAGGTTCAGTCATCCCAGAAGGTCCGGTATCTGGGTTTCTGGTTGGATTCTGAGCTTAGCTGGGTGCATGATGTGGCTGCTATTCGCAGGAACCTCTCGACCCGGCTCGGGGTGTTGAAGTCGCTGGTCGGCAATAGGTCGGTGGCACGGCGCAGGACGGTTGTGAACGTATACACGGTGTACGTACGATCGTGTGTGGATTTCCATGCCCCGCTTTTAGCTGCCTCGTGGTGGGCTATGAATGGGCCGCAGGTTGCTATGAATGACTGCTTGCAGGTAGTTACCGGCTGTTTGCCTTCGACACCTGTTCATGCTATTCATGTTGAGGCGGGGTAGCAACCTGTGTTGTTCTGGTCAAAGAAGTTACTGATGAGGCTCTGCCTGTGGGCGATTACAAGGGGCCAGGAGGATCCTCTCGCACGCATTCTTTGTGATTATTGGCTCTTGTTCCCAGATGCCCAGGTGCTGCTTGGTGCTCCAGGGCTGGATGTTTCCCTCTTGGATCAGGCTTATCTCGGTGCCTATCCGTTGCCAGTGTTTGTGCATTCTCTGGCTCCGTGGGTGTGGTGTGGTGCTGCTGCATCGGCGTTGCTGGATCCTAAAGCTCCAATGCGTCTGCCGGGTACCTGCGCCCATGTGTTTTGTGACGCTTCCTTTGTGCAACAGGAGAGTGGGGGGGTGTGTGCATCCCAGAGCTGCGTTTGGATTATGGGCACACCGTTTGTGCTCTCCTATCAGCATTTGTGTGCGAGTTGGTTGCAGTCTCTGTGGCTGTTGACGTAGGGTCGAAACTGGGTTTCTCGGAATTTTGTGTTCTGACAGACTCTCTGGCGGGGTTGGGTTTCTTGGGGAGGTGTTTCCGGACACTGTTCGCACCCAATCGTGCGGGAGGTGGGTGGAAGATATACACTTTAGGTCTGTGAGGCGTATTTGTGCGGATTGGGTGGGTGAAGGGGCACTCGGGGATTTTCGGTAATGAGCAGGCTGATGCCCTGGCTCGCCGAGGTGAAGAGGAGGGTTTTAGTGAAGTGCGTGTGGCTCTCGGTCCACGTGATTCGAGGCCTGTTGTTGGTAGGACTGTGCAGGGGAATGGGAGGCGGTTTAAGCTACAGACGCAACGGGGAGGCGATGCTTCTCTTTGCATCCCTCGACTGCTGACCCGCGGTTACTTAACGGTCTTTCCCGCAGGGATGCTGGCCTGTTGTTGCAGCTGCACTCACGGGCCATGTCCTCCTCCGTGCTCATCTCGCCCTCTTGGAGTGGGCTCGGTCGCCTAAGTGTGTTTGTGGTGGTGGGCCGGAGACAGTCAGTCACTATCTATTGGAATGTTCCCAATGGGCGTCACAATGGCGATTTGTGTTGGAGGGAGGGGATCCATTTTTTTGAGGTCCTTGGGGTCCCGCCTGATGCTCCACCCGGCGGGGGAAGGTTGGGCCGAGTCCTGGGTTTCTGCCGGGCTACGCGCATGTTTGATACATGTCTCTGGATATGTCCTCCCTGGTTGGTTTTCGTGCCCCTACGCATTCCCACGGGGGCAAGGTCAAGGCTGTGCAGCTTGGTCAGTTTGTACTGTGTTTTGATTCTGGGTTAGTATGTAAGTGGTAAGTGAGCGAATGACTTGAAGGCCGAGTAGGCTCAATAAAATATCAAATATCAAAAATAAAATAAGTCGATCTGTTGATTTCTGTTGGATTCTGTCGGGTTCTGTTGAGTTCTGTATTTGAATACGGTTAGAGGGCGCATGGCTTCGGGCCGTGGCTCTCAAATGATATTCAATTCAATAAAATAAGAAGTTTAACTAATAGAGAAGTAGAGGGTAAGTAGTTCCTTTGTATATTACGCGCATATTTTAATGGCTTCTGCTCAGCTTAAGAGAATAAATAAATAAATAAATAAATAAAGAGTAATGCTTTTTTTGATCATCGGTGGCGTTTTCCCAACAAACAGAAAAATAGCGTTACAAGTGAGTGCAATCTTTTTAGTTAATGCCTCCCCAAACGCCAAACCATAAAAGGCACATATTGAAGTTAAAAAAGTATTGAATACCAAAATTTCATTTGTATGTGTTGCTTAAATTATTTTATATGAGCAGAATTAGTAGTCAGTAGTCAGTAATCAATAGTCAGCTGAAATCAACGATATTCACGCACTTTTATCACATTGATGCAGTTTATGCACTTGATTGAAATACAAGTACTGTTTGTCAGGGCACAAAGACTGCCCATGACCGAGGGTACACGGAGGTTTCTTACGTCGCTATATCTTACGTCGACGTAGTTTATGTCGATATAGTGTTTAGAGCGCTTTAAGAACGTCCGTGTAACCACCTAAACTCACTTTCAAGTCACTTCATCTCAAACCACCTCGTTACGTCGACGTAAGGAGTTGAAGCGCTTTAACAACCTACGCGTACCCACCTAAAACCCATTTTCTACGTCGCTCTAAGGACTGCTTCCTTGCGATTGGTTGAAAAGAGCGCGCGTAAACGTCACGAAACTAGGACGGCCACCTGTCACTTCGTTAAAACGAAGTCAAAAGCCAGCTAGCTGAATAGGAACTTGGGAATAAAGAGGGGTTTGCTTGATGGGGGATTAGATAAACTCGACGCAGGAGCCCCGCTGTTGTTTTAACTCACTCCAACTACAACCTCCGTGTAAGCACCTCTCTCCTAAAGCGATGTGAGTTCAAGTCGACGTAAGGTAAAGCGATGTAAGAAACCTCCGTGTACCCTCGGTCCATGTTCAACAATTTTCAAGCCGTTTCACCGCATAGAATTTATCCTAACCATCGTGACATACGCTCAGCTCTGGTTTCTGTTACATCAAAAGCTAGTGGCCTGGTCCTTGATTTAAGGGAGCCAAAACCAAACCGGATCTTCTGCCTCACAAACAAAACAAAACTTATACATTTTCCATTTATGTTTTTAATGAAGCCCTAGCCTGATGCCATGCGCCCCATAACTAATCCTATTGCGTAGAGCTACAATCAACACAACTACCACAAGCAAAGTAAACAACACACTCAGCATAATTGACACATGATCGACAGCGCAGTTCACAAGTCCACAGCTGTCCTGCACCCTACAGCGGCACATCGCCCACAATCCCTTGCACTCCTTGCACTATGCACTATCTGCCGCACCATGCACCGTACTCCGCATCACACTGGCACCGTAAACCACAGTTACCACACTCAGCACACCTTCCAGTACACTGAAGCGATCACTCCACTGAAGCGCCCACTTTCTCTTCCCCATATAGGGAAAGTTCCAGTGGGCCGATAGGGAACCTCATGAACCTCGCACCACAACACAACCCTCAGACACTACAAGACCAACACACCCCACAACGAGCAACGGGGGGGGCTTAACATCCACACCCGTTTCTACCAAAAAAGCAGCAACTGCACGTAGCTTCGCCAGGGGGCGTGGGCCATGGGAAAGCGACAAAAGGTTCTCAAGCGTCGGGGAAGACCATAGCCATGGGCTAAGACGCCGCCGCTCAGCGGTGAACCGGCGACATACTAATAATACATGCTCCGGCGTCTCATCTACGTGACACAGGGAGCACAGGGGCGACCCAACCCAACAGTACCGATATCTGTGGGCCCGAAGCATTGTGAACCCAACCCTGAGGCGCGAGATGATCCTCGCATCACGATAGGCTAACTCATCTATGCTTGGCGTACAAGAGCACTGAGGGTGAACAGCATACAGAGACCTGCCGTCCCTTGCAGCATCTCATGCTTTTTGCCACTGAGCCATGGCCCACCGGTGGACCGTCAGTCTACGTCTCCGCGCCGACAACTGCGGAACGACCGGCGAGCAGTCAGTGCGTGCAGCCTCCCGCGCAAGCCCATCTGCGATGTCGTTCCCCGGGGTCCCACTATGACCACGAATCCACCGGAGGGAGACATCCCCCGATTGCAACGCAACCCAACTTTACCACCCGATAGAGAATACCACCGGGTCACGAACATCAAGTCAGGCCCACGAGCACTGGAGCACTGGACATTTTCAACACAGCAACAACAATGCAGAATTGAATTGAATTTGAATATATTGGGACCTTGGCCTTTGGCCGTAGAACAATGCAGAAAACATATTTCCAACAATCACATTTTCAGTATTCGCTAACAACAATGCGGCAGTGAATTCGTACGTGGTAATGCCTAAGATAACAATAATTGGCATATACAACTGAAAGAAATTTTCTTTTCCGCATTCACCGATTTTAACTTTTTTAACTGCACCGCATTTTACACTTATTAAATTACAAAATCTAAACACGCGAAGTCTCATGGAAGGCACTTCTACTCACGTAAGTACTTAAACGTAAACCTTACTGAACTAATGCAGAATTCATAATGCAATGGTTTGGTAACACGTTGGACGAACTACTGAAAGAGAGTAGTTCGTCCAAGGTAAACCAAGGTATAAACAAGTAACTTCACCATTATGGAAAACGCGGACATGATTGTAAAAAAATGAACCGACGCATAGGTTAGGCCTACCCATGATCCCCCTCCATTCCGTGTTGACCAAACTAATGGCTAGCCGTCTATTTGCAGTAGCCAAGTACTTTTTGTGTGTATTTTATTGAAATGTAGTCCTTTATTTTTCATTTTTAATGTAGCTTTTCGCGTTTGTTGTCTTTTCTAGCCTCTCTGAGGAAATGCGAGTGCATCTCGAAAATTTAGTATTTTTATTAAACGAGCTTGCGAGAGTAGGCCGTGTCTGCAGGGATTTTAATTTATAACTAAGTGCACCTTGCGCGCCGCTTCGACATTGATTTGGCATACGTACTATGGGGTGTTTTGTGTTATTTGAAATAAATGCAATGAATTGCAAATACTAAGCTTTGTTTTAGAACATTACACGTACGGGGACGTACAACGTCGCCTGGGGGTAATTATGGAGTTTAAGCGAACCACTTCAAATCACTCAATTTTTTTACTAATCGACTCACATCATCATCCTCTTGCCAAATCACATTAAAAAACCGGGGGAAAACGTGTTTTAAGGTTTAAAAAAAGACATTGAAAACACGTAAGACGATAGTTACGATCGTGTTGAAGCGCCGTCCATATCGCAGAAGACAGAGTAACGAGAAAACCTGATTTGCATTGCAATGAAAGGAGACAGAAATTACCTAACCTAACCTAACACACCTAACCTAACCTACCTAACCTAACCTAACCTAACCTAACCTAAAAAAAATAACAAAAAACGCAGACGGCATAGTTTGGAACATTACTTTCCGTTTTCGCGATGCCAACTTTTCGAGCTACTCTGAATCCCGGAACATGGCCGCCGCTTTACACGGCCGGGTTGAGAAGTTTCAGCACTTTTTGCAGATAAGATATAGTTACAGCCAGTTTCGTGCACAAATAAAAACCACACTACGTTTCGGGAGGACAACCTCCCGTCTTCAGGTAAAAATAAAACACTAAAACATTTTAACAATTACACGGCCGGGCCTGCATTGTTACCTGGTTAAAAAACGTGTTTGGAGAGCTAAAAAACGTGTTTACATAACCAAAAAAATATTTCCCCCCATTTTTGTAACGTGAAATGAGAAGAGGATGAAGATTTAGGTCGATACGTACCAAAATTGATCGATTTATCGTGGTTCGCTTAAACTCCATAAATGCCTCGCCTGGCAGACTCGGACTAGCCATATTGCGCTGGCACAGTGACCCTTCAGCCGTTACCCTTTTGTCGCCCCTCGGGTACTTTTTTCTTCTCTTGAAGAACAAATTAATTCCCTATTTCGGTTTGTTTTCCTGCTGACGACCGTTCCTTTCGAGCACATACCTTCCCTCTCTCTTTCTCTTCCTCCCTTTATTTGTTACTTGTGTATTCAAAACCTTTTCGCAAACTCCCTCTGCCTTCCCCCTCATCCAATCTTAAGAAAAAAAAGGCTAATCAAAACCATGAAAATTATATTAAAAAAAAGAGGGGGGACTTTCTTTGAAATGTACAATCTGTTTGAAAGAATGGACTCTGAAACCAGTAATGACTGCACAAAATTGATAGAACTGAAGGGTTTTTAGATTTTTTTTTAACATCCTAATCGTATTTAAGTTTATCGTAAACATGGCACCCTTAAGATAATATCCCAAATGGTACTGGCACCCTTTCCTGGCCAGTCCAACTCTGCTACTCTGCTGATTCAGCAGACATTTTACCCCAGTTCAAAGTGATAAAAAAAAATTGCTTCCCCCATCCTCCCAAAGTCCATTGGCGGTTGCCACCATGTCCGACCCTACCTTATTAATCGGAACTTATTCTCTGTTCTCCAAAAAAAATAATACGTATTTTCTCCACATATTGTTTCCAGGGGAAAGGGTGATCTACCATTTTAAATTTGGGCGTGTAAAAGTTTTGGCCAGAAATTTCACTTTGACCGAACCCACTTCAAACTACACCAATCCGACATTTGGAGAAAGCATTCTCAAAACGCACGCTGTAATCCTAACTGGCCCCGCATAGTGGTAATGAGAATGCTTAGGGAGCTCGCGCACCACAATTCCAGGGGGCAAAAATGTCAGGGAGAAGGAAGAACCGCCCTGGGTATCCCTCTTCCTCCAGAAGAGGAGGTTTGTTCGAAAAGAGATTTGCGAGCCAGGAAAGGTGGCAGTAAACCCCCCAACAAGCCTATGACTACTTGGTCATGGAGTCTTCACCCCCTTCACTGCCAGGTGGGGTCCAGGTTGAAGTGCTACTGCTAGTTCTGGAAGGAGATAACATCGGATGGGTTTGTCCTGTCGGTAGTGAAGCATGGTTACATCCCTCCTCTGGTGAAGCAACCCCCCCCCCCCCTTTGGCGGCTTTCCAAAAAAAAAACCCATTGCTCCATTCAGAAGTCAAAAAATTGCTACTCAAGGGAGCGATCAGGAGGTCCCGAGAATCAACAAGAGGATTCTACAATCCAACGGGGATCATCTTGAAGACATACAGGGGCACCTCAACCAGTACATACTAAATAAGCATTTCAAAATGGGAACACTGAACTCTGTAAGAGAATTTTTAAGAAGAAGAGAATTTACCATCTCACTGTACCTAGAAGACTCCTACCGCCATGTTCCGCTTCACCCATCTATTTCAACTGTTTGGGTTCATGTCGCGAGAAGTTGTTTACCATTGGTGCACCCCTTCGGGCAGTGCATGGCCCCACAAGTCTTCACCTCCGTGCGATGACCTGTCGTGGGATTTTTTCATTACCACAACATCCCTCTTCACGCATACCTTGATGACTAGTTGCTTAGAAACATGGAGATGGGAGTGCTCCGCAGGGACCAGTTCTGCCTTTGGACACTCCAAAGGTGGGTCTCTGAATGAACCCTGAAAAATTATGCCTCATACTGCCCATCTGTTCATATTCCTGGCCCCAGAGTTCGATTTGAAGACATTCTTGGTCAACCCATACTAGGATAGGATACAGGATCTAACGCCGTCGATTGTCGACCTGAGAAATTTGAACACAGCAACATCCAGGAACATGTCGAAGGTCATCGGTCAGTTGGACTCCCTTGTGCTGATGGCTGGCTCCTCCTTTGGTTCCAGAAGGGAGCCTGGATGGTCAGAAAGAGTTTGGAAGAGAAGGTTTCGTTAGCGAGCCTGCCTTAGAACATTTTACAGTGGTGGGCATGCCTATTGAACCTTTCTGTGGAATTAACTGTTCAGCACCAGGCACGGGATATCCTGCTCTTCACGGATGCTTCAAACTTGGTTTTGTGGTACCCACATGTGCTTGGAAATAATATTGGGCGTTAGGAGCGAGGAAGAAAAGACGCGAAAGAAAGTGTCTGGTTTCACCAAGGTGTCTGGTTTTTTATTTAATTGCATATGTTGTCCTGGTGCTGATTTCAAAAAGGGTGAAATGGTGAAGTCTGTACGAAATTAAATTGTAGTTTAACACCACCTAGCGTCAAAGAATTGCACATAAGGATTAGCTTAGGGAACAGGAGCGTGAACGAAGGTGCAGGGAGGTCTCGCCAGGGAGGTGCAGGGAGGTCTCGCCAGGGAGGTCCAGACTTCGATCCTGACCTCTTTAACCCCCTGGCATTTTCGGGAAGGGAAAAGCCCTGTGGTGCCTCGCGCTCATGTCGATAGTGGCATATCAAAGGCCCTGGGATTTTCGCTCGGATTTCTGCTAAAACATCCCTCTTGCCGTCTACTCATAATCATCCTGATCTTCACCTGGAGATGACGACGGGCTACGAGGCTGCCATTAGATGACAGAGGGCGGCCTGCATTCTGTTTCGAAAGGGACAGCCACTAGAACCATCAGCGTCAGCGGAAAGGTCGGCGAGCGGAACCGCCTTCTGCACGGGAGGGCCACGTTCGATCCTATCGTCTTTCACCCCCGTGACATTTTCGGGAAGAGAAGGGCCCTGTGGTGCATCGTGCATGTCGATTGTAGTATGGTAATATCTCGCCGTCTACTCATAATTATCTTCATCTGGAGGTTACCGTCAGCGAGAGCCGCTAGCAGCCTCAGCATCAAAATTCACAGGGAGCCGCAGGGAGAGCCTGCAAGCAAACCAACTTTTATTTTGATAAGACTAAAGGTGAAACGATATAGGATGATAGCGTTTGTCCAGGAAAACGTGTGCCTATGGTGGTAAGGCCGCAAAAAATAAATGCCTTGGTTCTCGTAAGTCTACAAACCAAAATTCGATGTGTCGTATTGTGTTTTTTTTTTTTTAACCTCCCAGTGATACAGTACGCCTGTTTTTTTTTCTGGTAATTCGACTGCTGTCGAATAAAATAGTGTATACTACAACATAAGAAAAAATAATAATAATAAAAAAAAACAGACATAAAAGAAAAGATTCAGAATCACAGAATCTATTGGCGTTTAACAAATACAGGTGGTATTATTGCTGGGCGTCTTTTGCCTGAACAGTCAACCAGCGCAGTACAGCACAACAGGCTACTGTTAGGGACAAAATTGCACGTTGAATACCCAATGTAAAATGAAACTTAAAGTTTTTCTGATTTTACGCTCGCATTATTTTTCATATTTATGTATTTATTTATGTATTTATTTATTTATTGAACAATTAAATGGAGTGATACGGTCCGTAAGTATTGACGCGGGAGCCAATAAGAACAAACGTTATTATTTGTATCGCAATCTGACAGTTTGGTGCTCCGGTAGGCCAAAAATTACACATTCCAATTCAAATCTTGAAACTGCAATGAACATTTTCTCGGACTGACTTGCATCCCCCAACCCAGTGGGTAAGTTAACAACCGTTACGTTTTCGCAACCTTTTTCCAACAAATGGTTACAGACAATTTGCCTTCCAAGTCAACGAAAGGGAAAATTGGAAATTAGCCAACAGCGAAATCAGTGGAGGATGTGGCCATACCGATTAAGACGCTATGCAAGAGATCTGGGGGCGAACTCGGTAGCCGCGGTTCGAATCCGGGTCATGCCATTCCGACGAAACGTAAGTGCATAAAGGTGGCTTACTGAACTACGTTATTTCTAGTGTATGATTTTGGCTGTTGGCTAATTTCCAATTTTCCTTAATATGATTTCCAGCGATTTATGGCTATTTTTTGTTATCCAAGTCAACTGCATGACGATAATTAACTGACGATAACTGCATGTCCATACTAATTACGCTCTCCGATGTGAAGCCAATGATGATGACCCATTCCTACAACAGCATGCTTTAACTAATTCATTCTGTATGCAGATTCGGAAGGTGATTCACAAGA